>JAODUP010001019.1:5000-126608 GCA_025642065.1 Paralvinella palmiformis | reverse complement strand
TTGTATTTAGATTTATGGAGGTAGGTTTCGAAGGAGTTTAGATATGTTGATGCTCTGTGCCTGTTGCCTCTTACTATGTACCCTAAAACGCACATTGCCCGTGCCAGACATCTTATCTATTTCCATCCAGATTCCTTATTACACCAATGTAAGAAAGTTATGTCGTTATTATAACATGTTTGAGTTTATTAGCTTTGTTATGTATAATGTAGAATCTATATTGTTGTCCTCTTATGTGGTCTGGCGAAACGACCTATTAATTCATACAATGCTGCTTGATGGATTTATACTCCTGGAGTCGTTTGTTACTCCGGCAGGCATCTCCATGGGTATTAAGCTGCGGACAGAGTTTTTTCCCATATTATGAGTAATTAGATTACACTGATATAGGAAATTTGTTAAATGTATAGCTATTATAATCCCGACGTGTCATTCGCAGTATCGGAGATCTGCCTGAAATCCGCTGTTCTCGACCATGGGTCAAATAGATCAAGTGGATAGGCGCTTTAATTTAGATCCCACCACACCTAACTGCATATACTTAGGGACGCTAAATTAAGCGTGAATGAACGTTCCATTAGTGATGAACGGAAACGTATGAGGGTTAGCTGTTAGGTTCGAGTAAATCGTAGTATTTACTCAGGTTTGAGACGATATTTCGTTCTAGTCCAGTAATAATCCATTGTGCGGTATTGCTACTTTGTTTTTATTTTAGTTTAATCGCTTTAGTGAGTCCATACTGTGTTAGTGTACATTCTCTTTGTTATGAACAAACTGTAATGTTGTTAACACGCTGAGGCTATATATAGGGCTTGAATTTTCACTTAGGTTAGAGAAGAACTTCGACGCCAGACCAGTCGGACGTGTATTGATACACGGTTCATATAGGTAGGATTTATTCAGCTATTCGAACCCAGAATAAAGCTGAGGTCAGCATCTGAGGTGTCGAAATGCTTTATATACAGGTTTCTTTTGGACCACAGAAAATTACTGTTGAATGTAAACTGTGGTGTCAAAATAGTTTGATATGTATATAGCAAGTCACCATTGAACCACACGCACGTGTTGTTTGTTGCGAGCTGTGGTATCAAATGGTATGTTTTTACGTGCTTCCGCTTTTTGTACGTAGCCTGCATGTAGCCGCTTTCCTGTGGGCGTGACATATTTGTCGCGTACGAAAAGCGAATTAGCTGGTTCCCACAGGCTGATGAGTAGACCAGACACATGCTAGGTATACGCACACATTTATCAATATGTGGAGGTATTGAACATTTAATATTTAGATTAATGTATGTATAGTTGATTTAGATTTATGGAGGTAGGTTTCGAAAGGAGGTTTAGATATGTTGATGCTCTGTGCCGTTGCCTCTTACTATGTCCCCCAAAACACACACATAAAAATTTCCACAAAAACACACAAAACACACAACACACACACACACAAAAACACACATACACACAAAAAATACACACATAAAACCACATACCCCAAACCACATACCCCATCCCAAAACCCATCCCAAAACCAAATGAAAATACGCAAAATACCCCGAAACCCCGCACAAACCCCCCGAAAAATACCCCGCAAACGCAAAATACCCCGTAAAAAATCACAAAAAACCACACAAAAACACACCCCAAAAACACACCCCAAAACACACCAAAACACCACACACCACAAAACCCCCTACACCCCTACACAAAACACCACCAAAACACACAAAACAAAACACAAAAATACACATACAAAAATACACATACACACAAAACAAAACACATACAAAACAAAACAAAACAAAAATACACACACCAAAATACACACACACACAAAACAAAAATACACACACAAAAATACACAAAAATACACAAAACAAAAAATACACACACACACACACACACACGGACAGAACATCAAAGGGTGCCACCCGGCCATGGTGCGAACCCACAAAACGGACAAGGCAACAAAAAAGAGTTGGACCTGGCCAAAGACCACCAAGGACACATTAATTATAGGAGAAGAGAATGTGTCCAGGATAAAGCTACGCCGCACCAGAATGTGCAGCTAGAAAGCTTCCCGGTGCCAGATTTCAGCATTTTACCGATATGCTGAAGGATAAATCTTTTGTTGTTGGGGGTTTAAGTGCCCTACAAATATTATTTTAGCATTGGGAATAAATGACCGTAGTCGGATCCTCAGAAAACATCGATTCGAAATTTAAAAACCATGTTGACATGGATTAAAAATCGATATGTTTCCCAGTAATATTTTCCTTACAGAAATAAATTATTCAAAATTACTACCGAAAGGGAACAGACCAACATAGATTCAATCAATCGATCTATGGGTCATTGTGAATGGGCTACGGTCATCCCCAAGCTGGGTACTCAGAAATTCAAAATTGATTCTAATAGTGTAATGGGAATTCTATGGAAAGGGAAAACACGGCAAATTCAATGGTTCACCACTGGTTAGATTTTTTAAACTAAGGTCTTCAGAGGGTCAAACTTACCCCTGTTATAAAATAATTAATAACATTTTAAATCTTTCAAGTCACGTTTTGACGACATTAGAAACAAACTTACTAAGTAAGGGACTAACATTCGTTCAAACCCCTAAGATTTCTAAAGCACCCATTTTGGAAGCAACTAAGGATTTCGGGAGGAAACTGAAAATAAAATATTTCTTTCGCTACGAACGTAACAATTTTAATAAACCACAGAAAAGTTTTATATCTAAGTCTAACTGGGTTCCACCTGACAAGGGAACTGACCCCGATTTAATAGAATGCATAAATAACTTTACAAAAGAAATAGATGAACTAAATGTCCTACGGGAAAAACCAAATTTAACAATTGAAGAACAATTAACACTAAACAACTTACGTAAAAATAAAGATATAGTAATTAAAAAAGCTGATAAAGGTTCGGTAGTAGTAATAATGGACAAAAAGAATTATATTACTGAAGGCTACCGTCAATTAAATAATTATAATCATTACGAAAAAGTTAATGAGCCTATATACCCCAGAACGGCGATTAAAATAACTGGTATTTTAAATAAACTTAAATCTGCGGGTGCAATTTCTGAAAAACAATTTAATTTCCTTTCACCTCCCCAGGAGCCAAGACCTCGATATTTTTATATGCTCCCTTTAAAAATTTTTAAAGAGGACAGTTGTTGGACAATACCAAACGTAATGCCCCCAGGAAGGCCAATAGTGTCTGATTGTAATAGTGAATCAAAAAATGTATCATCTTTCATAGATAGCCACTTAAAACGATTTGCTATGGATCACCCTTCTTATATAAAAAACACATACGATTTTGTAGAAAAAATTAAAGCATTAAGTTTGCCTGATAATTGCTTGCTTATAACTTTAGATGTTGAAAGTATGTATACTAATATAGATCACACTAAGGGGTTGCAAGCGGTAAGGGACGTAATGAGAAATTATCCCATATATGATGATCCAATTATAGAACTTTTAGAATTATCTTTGAAGAGTAATGACTTTTTGTTTAATGATGAATGGTTCATCCAAAAAGTAGGCACTTCTATGGGTAAGGATTGGGCACCACACTACGCCGATATTTACATGGCAAAATTTGAGAAAGAGGCACTACTTAAATGTCCATTAAAACCTCATACCTACTTCCGGTATTTGGATGATATTTTCATAATATGGCCACATGGCAAGGATGCGTTCTCTGAGTTTCTAAATATTTTTAATACACATGAACCACCCATTAAATTTAAATCTTCTATCTGTATTGATTCGGTCAATTATTTAGATACCACTGTATTCAAAGACCCTAAAAACAATAATACCCTATTGACCAAGGTATTTTTTAAACCAACCGATATTCATCAGATGTTGCACAAACATTCTTTTCATCCCAAACATACCTTTAAAGGTTTATTAAGATCGCAAATTATACGATTTTTTAGAATATGTTCTAACGAAAAAGACTTTGATAAGGCATGGGGTATTCTTTTTCAAGCCTTGTGTAAAAGAAATTATTCTAAAAGGTGGATGCGTGGTATTAAAGGCAAAACTGTTAGAGAATTGCAAATAAAACAACGTCGGTCAAATACCGGCATTCCAACTACCAGCCGTTGGGGTTCAAAACCATGCAATATTATGAACTGCATGACGTGTCATCTAATAAGTGATTGCTCAAATATTACGAGCACTGTCACCCAAAAAACATTTGGAATAATGGGAGATATAGATTGCTCTTCTTCAAATGTTATTTATGCTTATCAATGCTATTTCTGTAATAAACAATATGTTGGCGAAACTAGTACATCTCTTCGCATAAGAGCTAATGGCCACAGATTTACAATTGAAAGAAAACATCGACTTTCTTCTTTATATACACATTTAAAAGTACACGCAGATAACTCTTCTCTGCCTGATTATAACCGTCCATCTCTCGGTGATTATATTTTAATACCGATTGAACAAATACACAGCTCAGGTTCTGATTGGCAGGACCGAATTAATAGACTAAAACGAGAAACTTTTTGGATTGATACCCTGGGATCATTAGAACCAACAGGGTTAAATAAAAAACGTTCGGAAGATATATTAGAATCGGCCGAAAAAGGTGACACTGTAGCTCTAATAATGCCGTTTTCTAGAACAGGCAATATGGCTTCAAGAATAATAAATAAACATTTTAAGATACTTCAACCGAAGAGTTATTTAGAACACTATCAATATAGTATCATCACAGCTTACACTAAACATAAAAGCCTCTCGGGTTATTTAGTGTCAAGTAAGTTGAAATAAATACCTTAAAATAAATAGAATGTCTCCTGAAGCTCTGGAAAAGTTAATCACAAACACAACTTCAGTAAAGCGTCAATCGCCCGAAACACAAAAATCTCAACCCACCGTTACTATGTTTGTAAAGCAATGAGATATCTATATATCAATTGTCAAATGGGAAGCTACGACTAATTCATTTGAAGTACATTTAGGTTTATTTTCTTATTATGTTGGGCACTTTCACACCTGTACAAACATATAAATTCTATTCAATTATCGTTGGGATGTTTTCAAAACACCGGGTTACGTAAGTTCACAAATAGAACAAAGAGATTAAAATAGCACCCATCCTTTGTTAAAAAGAACTAAAGGATTAAGTGCGTGGCTTCCTATTGAAAAATTGTGTATATAAACCTCGAGCAATATGGTAACGTTAGACATTCTATGCAACCTGATGAAGACTTGAATAGGTCGAAACCGGTCGTTGCTATTGGGTTGAGTCGTGTTATATCGCTGCTAATAGTATTAATCTGAATTTATTCTGATTTATGCTGATATTATTCACACATTATTCATACTGTGTATTAATATTTTATTTCTCCATTTTAGGTTTAATCTTTCTTGGCCGTAGTGTTCGACATAAAGCCTGGTTTTGTTTTAATCATAGTTTCTTCTTTTTTTATATTTAGATTATCCTCTTTTGGATTATTTTAGAAATTTTCTTTTTTCTTTTAATTTTTCTCTAATTTTACCGGTAATTAATTATACTTACAATTAAATATTTTTTTTAAAAATCAGTTTGGAGTTAATTGTTGCTTGAATGAAAGTATAACACCTGTGCCAGCGCCTTAACTATCTTTATAAAATACACATACACATACACATACACATACACATACACATACACACACACACACACATACACATACACATACACACACACATACACATACACATACACATACACACACACATACACATACAATACACATACACATACACATACACATACACATACACATACACATACACATACACATACACATACACATACACATACACACATACCCATACACACATACACATACACATACACGCACACACTTGATTGTTCACCGTTACAATAATAATTATATAGAACATGACTAATCATAATGGCTGCACACTAAATGTAAGGGAAAATGTCTAAAATGAATAAACAACTCTGTGGAAGTTTGTTTATTATTATTATTATGTTTTCTGACAATTTACACTGTCACATAATAATAAGTAATGTTAGTGACTAAATGCAACAAATTTCAACAACGTCATATCTGATCCTTATTACAAACTCTAACGATGTTATAGTTTATCAGTACACTTTTATTAATCAATTGCCCTTGATGCTTGTGCAAATATAAATTTTCATGTTACATTTGCAAATATATTCGTGAAAGTATTCGAAATTTGAAAGTTTTTCAAATACGAATACTTAGCAATTGGTATTTGAGTATATTTGAATATGAATGCTGAATACGAATACCAAATTTCGCGCTTTTCGGATTTTATATTCGGAGTCACATTTTTGACCTCACGAAATTCGGGAAATTAATATCATACGATTACATGGATGATTACAGTATTAAACATTATTTGAATACTGTATTTGAACATTTGTACAAAGTTTCATCACAACTTCTGGCATCCAAAAAGAAGGAAATTCGGCCGTGAACCTTTATGATTAAAGCGGCGCCTTCCAGTCATCTAAAACAAATGATCCTGATTGATGAAGGATAGCTAAGTGTTTATACATTGATAAGCAAGTAGACACACTCCCAGTAGTGTCAGTGTTTAATAGAACACACTTTATTCAGATGTGTTACTCAGGTTTACTTTGTCAAAAAAGGTATATTTTATTTTTACGATATTAAATAACGGCTGATACAACAAAATATAAATTACATCATAAATCTCTTCTATTGTACCAATAATAGAATACAAGAGTGCTGAGGTATTCAAATTCAGGTTGAGGGTTAGAAGTTCGCCCACAATTCGAAGTTCGCCAAAACGTACCGTAACGTTTACAGATCCATTCAGAGATCAATTTTCCACCTGGCACCATTTTATAGAAATTTCGCTATCACTCATTCAGTGTTTTATTTACCGTTTACTTAGTATCCAGTAATTTTTGACAGACTTCATATAAAATAGAACGATCTGATTATTTAAATTGACCCCGGACATTTGCGCCCAAGACATTTAACCCCACCCCCCCCAGATATTTGCCTCGTTGCTTATTCAGAATCCAGTCATTTGCTTCCCATTTCAATATTCTTCGAATTGTTTTAAGAACATGTATGCATGCGTAAATTAGTAACTTTTCTTTATCATTGATTTCATAAAACAAAACTAACGATCTTAATAATTTTATATAAATCCGTCTAATAGCAATTTATTAATTTGAATGCTAGACTGGCAATATAAACAATGCTATTTAGATATAATTTGATTATATAGAAACAGGAAGCCATAAACATTTGATTTCCCTCTGTAACAAACCTAAGATTATCCTTTAACATTTGATTTCCCTCTGTAACAAACCTAAGATTATCCTTTAACTAATGACATAGGGAATAATAATTGCAATTTAGAAGGATGAAGTCATGATCAATAAAGTTCTTAAAATCAGAGACACTGAATATAGCCATTCATTCAGAGCTTCATCTATGACCACAGTTATCATTAATCTAGGGTTCAGTATCCTAGTGGCTCATGCACATCCCACAATATGGACACTCATTGACTGCGACTCGGTGACACTGGCCAGTCCCCCAAGAAGCGAGTATCTTACCACACTAAACTAAACAGCCAGGGGGGCAGATGACCACAACCCGCAGTTTACATAACCAAAAACTAGAGCTAAAAAAAAGTGAAAAAAGTTTCAATTGATTTTAGTTAAGTAATAGAATTATGATTAGAATATCGTAAACATATTAATACACATGGCTAACGGAAGACTTTTTGACTTTTAAAAGAGCATCATACTGTTTTAAGACAAAAATACATTATTTTAAAATCTATGCCTATTTTTAAGACTTCTGATTGATACTATTTCTGGTTATCCAATATGTTTTTGCAGTTATTCTGATAAATCTATCATATATGACGTTAAGAAAAAAAAAACACACTTCGACTGTACTCTTCAGCATGCGACCCGCCTCATATGCGGCTAAAGATGTTTAATTTCTTGCTATCACCAAATTAAAAGTCTGACTTGGATTGGGCACTAGTATGTGTATATGTCCAGTTGTAGGATTGAATATTTTGAATAAGAACAATACGGATATGACTACAGTATAAGTAAGATTTTAACCATAATTTATCAGCTTTATAAACCCCAGCAGATATTCAGAACAGGACTTACTTTTGGCACAACCGTACCAGATTTACTAATTTGCCCGATCTACTGTCGTTTTAAAATATCAAAGAGCATATCTTGTTAAATGGAATGATAAAATTAATGTTCTTTGTAAAATTATGTTAAAAAAGAAAAAAAGTGAAACGTCTAATTAATAACCGTATCTTAATTATGCCATTCCCTGTTCTTCATAGAAAAAAACGACATTTATTCAAAGATTTAACTCCACAGATGTTATCTGAGCTTCATTCTGAGTTTGAATATATTAAGTACTTTTAAAATCATTTAGATTACCGCAGATCTATTATAAATTGACCGGTGGTGAAGGCTAAAGTCTTTTATAACGCTTTGAATGAATCAAGAGAGGTAATTGAAACAAGAAGGGTGACTGAAACATGACAGGTGAATTAAAGTCACTGTTTGTTTTCTCACCTATTTTTAGGATGTTCAAAAACAGTCATCCATTATAAGAACCACACCCTATATATATATATATATATATATATATATATATATATGTTTATGATTTCACATATGCTATATCCGTTTCAGGATCATAGAATGACCATAAAAAAACCCGAATAAAAATAATATGAGAGCCGTAAAAGTCACTTGCCACCTTCACAACTGAGGTATAAATGGAGACTAATGAAGAAGTTAGTAACAATAAAAATAAAAGTTAGTCGTAATAAAGAAAAAAACAAACACAATCCTGTAAAAAAAACGGAACAATGTTCAAGATAAAATTTGGAGTCTGCAATTGAAAAAAAACTGTTAAAAAGATCCCTGTTTTGATCAAACTGCCAGCATGACATAAAATTATAGAAATGCACATTAAAAAGAAATGTAGTTTAAACCTTCAATTGTTATTAACTAATGTATCACAGCTTTATAAACATCGTGATTATTATTGAGTTTATAGAATCGAATTGAACGTCGCATATAATACAAACTTCATTAGTAGGTGTCTGATTATTTGGATGGATGATGAAGGGTAATGAATAATATAAATAAATATAAACATTTTCAAATTTATTTTAATTACTTGAAAGAACACATAACTCGGAGTAAACATTACATTTCGTTGCTGTACTGACAGGCTTGCACGGAAATTATATACCTGATGGTCTGTGTCGACAAAAGAACTTATATTAAGAAATATTATTCTCTTAAAATGAAATGACTTTTGCTTGTTGTGCAGATATGTTTCAAAGCGAGATGTTGAAGACAATACTGATATCTCCTTTTGAAGTCTGAAGATTCAAACCAATCACTTCGAGTATCTAATTCATCATCTCATCTATCTTACTATAAACAACCCTCTTGGCACCGTGATATCAGCAGCCTAAGATAAAACCAGGAAGTTTTTTTCACACACAACACCGACACATGTACTGTATTTTAAGTGGATTAGATTCTCGTTGTTTGTCAAGTTATCATAACGTTTCCACGTAAACTATTCCAACATATAATACAGTATATTCATTCTCACACATATTTTGTGTTATATGATAATTCCTTTTGAGCCTATTTTAAGCATTAGTCATTACTCTCATAATTAAATACCTTCTTCTGTGTGAAATAGTTATTGTAACTAGGTAACTTCAGTTACTTTATGTCATTCTTTAAGTCGCCAATCATCCTAGTCACACCATTTACAACATTTCCACGCTATGCCATCATCACATAAGCAAAGCCTGTGTTAATACCAATGCGTGTATAAAACTGGATAGGTGTTGAAAAGTGTACACATGCTAATTGATCACAAACTATAATAGAAACAGTGTAACTGATTCTCAAACACAATACATCATATTTAAAAACTATCAAAAATCAGTCCATTATTGTGTGTATGTGAATCAATTTGTTTAATTCAGTTTTATCTTGTATGTAAACATCGTGTTTCTGATTTTTCCCCATTTCAGTATTGTATTGGTCTATTTGATCAAATATGTATATTTATGATACTGAATACAAGTTTAATGAAACACCTTTACTAGCAGGTGTCATTCCTAAATACTGTACACTGACACTCTATAGTAACATACAATATACACATAGAAAAACAATTGGGGCGCCTCCATGACCTAACTATAGTAGTGCAGTTGATGTACAGTGACCTTTTCAGAAGACTAGTAAAGACATGAGTTAACTAGTCAATCTGTCTAGTAAAAGTATATCTTCTAACGGAATTAACATGATGAAATGAGATCAACTTCTGGTTGTACACTCAACAAGCCTCCAGTTTTACATGTCGCATCTGAATCTAATCAGGGAACAGTACATGCAAGTAAACCAACAAGTTTTTTGGAGGCATCAGCGTAGTGCTAATACTGTTGCCCAGAAATCTAATGTTGCCGAGATGGGGTTTCGGCGTCAATCGCTCCGGACGATCCCAAATGTTCTTCGTCATGCTGGCTCGATGACATCCATAGTATCAGACACACCCAGTGGATATAACGATGGAGATCGTTACCAACGCCAACAGCGTACGAGACACCGTCCAAAACCAGTGACAGGGACGTAAGCGCAGCAGCCTGGTGCTTTCCGAGCAGCAGGAGAACCAAGTAGGGTTATCTTTGTTTATAGAGTGGTGGAAGATACTCACAGTGATGATTCAAGGTTGATATCAAAGTATCAGAATTGTTAAAAGTACTGGATGGTGAATTTTGGCCAAGTAGTGTGCATGTAAGACAGAATTATCAATAGGTGGGTTGGGGGGTTGGGGCAGAAACGGCTGTTATGTAAATACACATAATTTAGTTAGATCAACAACATTAACTTAATATGGCGCTTACAAAATCAAATCAAAACATGTCAAAGCGTCCTGGATAGTTGAGGTCACAGTGATAATTATCTAGACGGCATGCATAAATTATTGCAAAATGTTGATGTTCTTCTGGTGCAGGAGTATTGACACTATGAAAATAATATCATGTTAATGGTAAATTCAATAAATAATGTACAAGTGTATGGTACTTCAATTATGGATCCCAATATGTTACAAACAGGTCGCCCACATGGTGGGTGTGCTTTTATGTATAACAAAATGCTGAAATTTAAAATTATGCATGTACCTGTTGACAGCAATAGGTGTTCTGTGCTCTGTGGTTTTCCTAACAATGTCAAAATACTTATGTTCCATATATATATATATATATATATATATATATATATATATATATATATATATATATATATATATATATATATATATATATATATATGCCTTTGTACAGATAATGATCAACTCTATTTCGATGTGTTTTCCAAAATACGTCATATTCGTTCAAATTACGTTGATATAAATCATACTATTATTATTGGTGAACTCTTTACATGGTTTAACCATTGAAGAATATATGAAAAATGAAGGGTTATTACTATGTTCCGGTTGTACCAATGACGAATTATTATTCACATACATTAATGTATTCACAGATTCTAGATCTAAATTAGATCATTTGATCATACCTGGAAATTTATCAAGGGACGTTTGTCGTTTATTATTACATACACGAAGGTGATAATCTATCGGATCACATTCCAATTGTAGTGGACATAACATTAAGTACTGAATATTTGAATGCTATCCAGGAGATAATTTTCCTACGGAAAGCATCCTGGCGAAAGGCTACACTTGGTCAAATTTAATCACATAGAGATGTATTGAGTAACTTACTGGATGGCATGGAGATCCCAATTCAAGCTATGTATTGTAATAATATGTTCTGTAAGGATCAAAATAGTGATATCGATACATACTGCTCCATAATAGTTTCATGCATTATTTACCACAAATCAACCAATGTTTGTTAAATTGGAAAATGGGAAGTTGCGATCTCCTAACTCTGATTGTCTGTGGCTCAAACTTAGGCATTGACGAACCTTCTTTCCTCTTCTTAGTTACGTGCCTCGCCACATTTGTTTTAGACATATATACACAACAGCATGTTTTATGACAGTCCACAGATGCCTCATCTCCTTGTGAATCCAGAATTGCCTGCAGCCTGACCCGTACACCATTGTCAGCTCTCTCCTAACTCCGTTGTATTAGTTTGGTTATGCCGTGTAGTCGGAATGTTTGATGGCGTCCCTTCATATTACAGACTTGGAGCAGACACGTTTTGCTAGTTATCTCCGTTCACTGAAAATAGATGGGTTTTCAGAGTTATTAACTAGTATATATATATATATCTAATAGTTAATTACTCTGAAATAGATGGCAGCGTGATTTGACCGAGATATTTGAAATAAGCAGTTTAAATACCTCATCCGACGACAGATTTTCGATTTAAAATTATCCTCTAATTTATAAAATTGGTAACATTAGTGAAGTCCAATAAACCTACGCATTGATTCAACATACTTTGTGATTATAAAGAAACTCCATTAAAATATATTCTCACCTCGATTCCGCGTCTCGGCCTAATAGTGCTCCAGCTGGTGCGTCTCGTTCGTGACAAGGTCAGGTATGTTTCCTGTTGTCGGCATAACTTGTACCAAGTTGTGGTATAAACTATATTTTCCAATAATGGTAGTGTATAGTAAATATATGCCGGTGCTTACATTTTGTTTATCTTTATCATAATCCTTCACCATGAAAATTTGGTTGTAGACACAAAATTTACATTATTATTATACATCCTGTCAAAGATATTAAAAAACTATGTTTTGGCGGTGGCTAATTTGTATATTCGGAATAAATATACATGATAATAGTTCCTAATAGGGTTTACCCTAACCATTGACCTAGAAAAGATAGGTATGGACACCAATTTTGTGACAGTATCTTCCACACTTTTGACAATATTGAATAAAATAGATTTTTCGATTATATTATATTATATTATACGACTGACAATCAAACTAGATTTTATCAGTGACCCCATGTGATGATAAATCCACCAAAAAACCTTATAATATAGAACATTCATAGGTTCACTATTATAACTATAGGAGCAGCAAATGGACTATTAAGGCTACGTCTCAGTGTATTCCTCGTACAAGTAAGCCTAAGATTGCAGCGTGGAATGTTCATGTCAAACCATATAAGGAACAATCAGTATTCTGGCACATAATATGGCAGGATAATGGCTGTCCCCGACACGGTATTATATATGACATCAAGCGTAAGACTCAAGCTAACTATAATCGAGTAACGAAAACTACCAAAAGGGACCAAGCTATACTTAGGTAAGGATAAACGCGATTTTGGGGGATGAAATGAGATGTCTTAACGATAATCGATGCAACATGCCCAATATCGTTGATAACACCCAAGGTGATGATGAAATTTGTACAATATTTAAAAATAAATACAATGATTTGTATAACAGTGTATTTTACAATAATCATTATATGAAAAACGTCCTAAATGAGTTAGATTGTAACATTAAATCATCCTGTATCACTGTAACATGTAAATCATCACATCATTGTACCACGGACGATGTCACTAGTGCCATTCATAGGTTGAAACCTTATAAAGCAGATGGAGTTGAAGATGTTTCATCAGATTTACTAATCAATGGTTGTCATAAGCTATTTGTTCATTTGACTTTATTGTTCAATATTATGCTGCGACATGGTGTGTCTCCTAGAAATATGTTATTGTCAAGTGTGATTTCTATTCCGAAAAAAAAAACAGGAACAAAATCGGTAAATGACAGCAATAATTACAGGGCAATTGCTTTGGGAAGTGTTATTGGTAAATTAATTGATAATATATTACTTGAGAAACATAGGTCTAACGCCTTCTGATTTGCATTATGTCTTTAATTCTACCACCCATTGCACATTCGTACTACAGGAAATGTTAGACAATTATATCACTAATAACTCATCTATGTTCCTTTTATTACTGGATGCATCCCGAACCTCTGATCGGGTGTAATATGTAAAACTATTCCGACTGCTGAGAAAGCGTGCTTTGTGTCCACTTACCTGTCGTATCCTAGCATAAATTTCCTAAAGTAGATTTGGGTCTTGCACAGTTGATATTCGTTCATTCATGTTCCGCAAATATTGTACCAGTTTCTCTGGATCTCCATTATGGCGTTTGAGTTCACCTGATATAAATGGTCTATATGTTACTTGGAGAAAATGTGTTAGAAAAATATGGAATGTGTCACCTAGAACACATTGCAGGCTTTTGAGACTTCTTGTCGAAAGCAATGGTGTCCAACATGATCTAACGTCTAGATTCTTATCTTTCTATGATCCCATCAGCAAAAGTAATAATGAGTGTAGGCCTGCTCGTTTTTGTTCATTGTTATGTAAATCCTGAAGGTTGCATTTTGATTGTAATGAAATCTGTAAAAACGAAGGTGATATGCTTAAATAATTAAGTTTTATAAGGGATAGCATGCTTTTATTGATTTCGATGTTAGAAAGATCGAGTTATCGATTGACTTGATCTCTACTGGCTAAACCATGTCTAGATGGATGAACGATTGTTCTGTCGCCTTTCTCTCTTTTTCTGTATTTCTACTTTGTTATTACTGCTGAAAATAATTGTACAACATTGTATATACTATGTTGTTACGAAATAAATGTAAATTCTTTCCTTGTGTAGAAGTAAAAGTAAACTTGTAAAAACCTACTTGAGTAAAATGGCAAACTACTTTCTAAAAGTAATTGAAGTAAAAGTAGAAATAAAAGTAGAAGATAATTGTTTTTGCAATACAAAATATGAGAATCAAACATACAATTCCCAAGAGTGAACAAAATCCACTGTGTCCACAGACATGTGCTGCCACCTTAAGTTCATTGGATCCACAGACATTACAAGCAAATGTAGTTAGTTGAAATATTAATTCGTCTTTAGTAATGAAGTAATTTTACTTCGTTACCCCCCCCTCTCTCTCTCTCTCTCTCTATATATATATATATATATATATATATAGAGAGAGAGAGAATAAGCTCTTTTAAATGACTGCTTTAAGAGCAATAGAAAATGTCTTGTAATTCGATAGACGATTAAGGTGGCGAAGAAACATGACATTTTGGTAACTGAAACTGGGAGAAGTTGTATGCCTTATATTATCGCCTTATCGTCTAGATATATTGCACTCACAAAACAATGGACTAAAATCTTGCCGTAGCAGTGTCAAGTGTTTGTGGTTTGTCCGAACTGGTTACAGTACATTGACGCATTTCCGCTTAGTACACTGAGTGTGTGAAATCATATCGTATACACTGATTTCTCCTGGAAATGAAACCATTGTGTCTACAACAAAAACGTTCTGTTGTATATTCCCAATGTTTGTCAGGCGGATGAGCCGATAATGGGATTGAGGCATGGTATGTAATATAGCCTGACATCTGAATATTAGATACCATAATCAGTTATTTATTTTAAACTTGAAACTCGGAATCTAACAAAATTAATCATTATTTGAAAGAATCTTGAATAAAATCATATATAATGTAACAAATATAATTTAAATGAAGAGAGTTAATTATCATATCAGCAAATGATACAGGAATATAACAATTAGCTTGCGAAGAAAACTTTCCACAGGATTAATGTTAGCGTGAATATAATGATATAATTATTTATATTGTTACTATTATGTTGTTACACGCGGAAAGAATTAATCTATAATGTTTGATTGACTTTCTAAAGCTTAGAAGACTTCTCAAGACGAACGTTTATTAAAAAAAGGGGAGAGAGAGGACTGTATTCCTTATTGTTTAATATTTATTATACAGACACGGTGTTTTGCCTTTTTTTATTAGCAAATTAAAACCCGTGCACGAGCACGTGCTTCTTGGTGCCGCTGAGTGTACGTGCGTGTGTGGTTGTCTTTACTAGTAAAAATAGTAGTAGTAATAGTGGTAGTAGTATTAGTAGTTGTAGTAGCCGTAGCATAATAAATTCTAATCTTTAGGCATCTAACATCAAAATTTTTTTTACCCTTTAAGGTCATCATAGGTTAATACGCTAATCTAAGGTTATTCGTGTATATTATGTCAAGGTCACGTATTATTGTACTATATCATCGATATAATAAACTAAATAGGACCACATTAAGAACACAAACAGTATGATATTACTATGTCTATACAGAACCACATTCGTAAAGTCCAACATCCTCAATATTTGGAGTAAGTTGATGCCAAATCGAAGAGATAAGTAAGTCAGGATATCGATTACTTAATGGTTGTTGAAGGACTTTTCACCATTCTTCCTCCAAAACAAAGGACGATAATGGGCATGAACCATAAATTGTGCATCTATATAAAATCATTATTATGTCAAATAACGGATTTGAATGACGAGACTCGTTGAGGTTCTTACTCCAGAATGATTGTTACTGACATCATATTGGTATTTATATCCAGTTCAACGATTAGTTTATTTAGCGCTAGAAATACGGCCACCAAACAAGTAAATAGGTATGAGTTATGACGGAGTAAAACTTTCAAAGCTCAATCCAGTCTTTGTGTTAGCAAATATAGTCAAACCAATCAGGTCATTAAAAATAACAAGGTCAAATATTGATCATCAGGGTTAGTTGACATGTAAGATAAAAACAGCTGTTATTATATATATTATATATATATATATATATATATATATATATATATATATATATATATATATATATATATATATATATATATATATATATATATATGAGTGTGTGTGTGTGTGGATTGTGTATGTATATATGTGTTTGTGTGTGTGTGTGCATGTCTGTGAGTATTTTAGCAATGGATGAAAAGGCATTGGCAAAGATAAACAGAAATCGTGATTGGGACATTTGTTAAATTTATCAGGGCGCCTCAGTGGTGTAACGGTAGCGTGTTGGATCACAGACCACTACCACCCGTGTTCAAATCTTGGCGTGGGCATATCTGAAGGGTGTACCATCTTTGACTTCGCTTCACTGCCTTTGGATGTCGCTCGGCCCATTTAGCCTACAATATGCACAGAAGTGGCCGTAAAACACCATTCTTCATCATCATCTCGTGCGATTTATTATTAAGACTCATAGTATCTAATCAGACACAGAGCCAATTCAGTTTGGTAATTGTTTCCTGTCAAGCAACCCACCATATACAATAAGTATACTGTAAGTATACAGCCGTCTCTATAGACGTAAACTGTGAGTTGATCCTCTTTTGAAGACTGTCATCCAAGAAGTTAGCATTACTATAATCCATATTTAAGTCACCATGTATTTAAAGTATCTTTAATAATAATTACAAAACTTCTATAGTGCCAATATCGTCGAAAAGAATCGAGATCAGTGGCGCACCTATTACAGGGGTTGGGCAAACTTATAGTCCAGGTACGATGCAAAGTTCATCAACAATAATCAGATGGTAAGGAAACTTAGGAAGGATAAGCGAGTCTGAAAAGGTGAGTTTTCAAATGGTGACGGAAAGAAACTATGCTATTTGATGACTTAACATGTTCAAGGAGTGTAGGGGCGCCTCCGTGGTCTAGCGGTAGCGTGGTGGACCACAGATCACTACCACCCGTGTTCGAATCCAGGCGTGGGCATATCTGAAGGTTGTTTCGTCTTTCACTTTGTCTCATTACCTTTGGAGATCGTACGGCCCACTTTTGTGCACCATGTAGGCTAAAACATCAACCATCATCATCATCATGTTCAGGGAGTGAATTCCAGAGAGTAGGGACAGCAACTGAATAGCACGAGTCCCAGTTTGAAATTGAACCATGGGAACAGAACTACGTCATTGTGTAATTATGAGAACAATGGAACAAACTGAACTGGGTATTTCATAATATTTTGTTTATGTATTAGTTATAGCCTATCTGTCATATTGTATACCTGCAAAACAACGTCAGTGATTAAAACAGGTAACTAGAACCAAATTGATCTTAAACTGCAAATACTCTACAACAATGTCCGAGACATCTCCACAGGACTAGAAGTCTACAACTGCATGTTAATTGTTTTTATTAATTCCGCCGTCAAGTTATAAACTTCTCACACAAAATATATAACTTGATAATATGATAATTATACACTTTTCTTTTTTTATCTCATTAATCACGATATCACGATGAAATATTACGTAGATAGAAATTATGTTAACAGTTTATGATTGGTTTTGGTCTTTTTATGTAAAACAAATTGTTAACCCAGGAATGATAAACATTTAGAAAGACTGACTGACTGACTGACTGACTGACTGACAGAGTCACTAACTCACTGATTGACTGACTCAACGACTTACTGATTGACCTTATAGACGAACAAAATGGACACGTTATCGAGAAACCGGTTGACTGACCAATTAACTAGATGACTGACCAACGGATTGACTGACTAACTGACTGACCAATTTACCCAAGAAATTGATTGACTGATTGACAATCGTATCGACTGATCGAGTAAATATGGCAGAAATAATATATTAATATGCAAAAAATTGATGTTTATTGGCTGATTTATATTGTATTATATATGTTGCGATAAGTGACCACGAATTATTTGTATGCTTATCCTTTGTAACAACATTTTTAAACGACTACACAATTTTGTCATATTGTCTACATAACACAAACTGGTATAATAACATCACATTAGTAAGATTGATATAGAAAATAAATCCTTTATTAAACCGGGGGGGGGGGTATTTATAGACCATAGTTCAATAAGACATGACAAAGAACACCGAATGAAGAGTTATTGTCATAGAAATGAGCTGAAAACAAAGATAAGAATATCAAGGAATGTAGGTTGAAGAAATTCTACATCTACCAAATAAAGCCAATACACGTATCTTAAACAGTTAATCGGTAATCAGATTATTCAGATGTAGCAATGACATAATGTTTTCCTTTTTTTTGGATTTAATAGCCATTTATAAAGATGTTATCAGTTCATCTGGTACAGATTCTCGTATTAATGATACTAGTATTATGAAGTAGTAGCGAAGATTAGTAGTTAATACTCTATGAGACAATAAAATAGATCGTGTAGTGTGATTTATGAAGGGAAACGTATATCGACGTGTGAATGTCTCCATGTCTCCATGTCTGTATTGTAGGTTTTTATGCAGACACGACTGTCTGTGTGTGTGTGTGTGTGATGATCTATACGGATGTGCGTGTGTATAGCACGTGTATTTAGTATGCTACTAAATATCAAGTTCATGTAGGTGAAGACACACACACACACACACATGCACGCACGCACGCACCCACGCACGCACACACACCAACCAATATCTGGTAAGAAACCTAATACAGGAAGTTGATTAGCACGTGACACATTTTACCAAATCGGTTTCCGCTTGTTGTATCACCAAGAGATAGTGATGATGGTTATCTTAGCTACAACATGTTGGCCAGCTACGTACTGGATGCGCCATTAATACTGTAATGACTATTAAACTAATTGTGATTCTTGGACTAAATATCATTCGTCTTATCTAATACTTCTATTTACGCAATTCGAGCGCTGTGTGATGGATGACAACAGAATAATGACAACGAGTCGGGCGGAGTACAGCGGTGTAACATCGTCTGGAGATGACCCGATGATTCTGGATATGCCATCTCTGATTGTACGTACAGTTACATTGATCGTGATCAGTGTTTTAGCATTATCTGGCAATTATCTGGTGATCTTTGTCGTTCTCAGACATAGAAGGCTAAGAACTTCGACCAACGTGTTCGTTTGCAATTTATCACTCGCCTGCTTCGTCATAGGAGCCGAAGTGTCGATCCTGACAGCAAATCTGATCCAGAATAGGTTAGTACTTTACTTGTCTAGTGTAAACAGCTTTAAGACGTGTATAGTGGCGCGCGGTGAAAACGACGAATCCGCCTTCCTTCACATTAAAAAAAAATACAAATTCTTGTTCAGCAAATCGCTGTAGAAGTATTACGATCATTCGTCGATCCTATTTCAGAAACGTCCTCGGTGATATCGGCTGTACAGCGTGGGGCCTGATGGCGATTACGTCATATTGCGTGGCGACTGTGACATTCGCCCTAATATCGCTCAGCAGGTTCGTCCTGATCCGGTATCCCCACAGCTTCGGCCGGATATTCTCGATCCGGAACTCGGTCGCCTATTCATCGTTGACGTGGATGATCGGCTTGACGTTCTCGATCGGAGCTGTGACCGGCTGGAGCGAGGTGATCTTCAATCCGAAGACTAAGGCCTGCAGCTATTCCCGGTCTGTCGGTGAGAGTTTTCATTACATCCTACTGTCATTTTTCTTCGGGATACCGCTCACCGCGAGTGCGGTTTCCTACGCGTTGCTCTACGTGGCGGTGAGGCGCAGCGCGAGCAGAATACGAACGACGCCGTCGTCGTCGGGGACGAACGAACGCTCGCCGGGAGACGACAACAACGTCGTAATGGCGCCGTCAACGGGCGAACGGAAGGCCGACTCGAGCCGGAAGAAGGACTGGAAGCTAACCCGGATGTTGATTATTACGTTCGTTATGTATGTGGTCAGTCTGGGGCCGTACACCTTCGTCAATGTTATTGATGGTAAGGGCGAGATGTCGGAGACCGTTCACATGACGGTATCGTGGTTTTTGTATTCCAATGCTGCCGTTAATCCCATCATCTACGGGATGATGAACAAAGGTTTCAGGGACGGCTACTCGTCGGTATGTACGAGGGCTGCCAAAACAAGTTTTGTTAGCAATACCCAAACGTTGACGTAAGGACGTGCCGGCATAATTTATTGACATGAAGGGAAATGAGAAAACCAAAACTTGGTCTAACGCATGCTGACTGCGGAATAATATCGTTATTTATATTTCGCAGTTACTAAAAAATCCACGTTCATTTAACGACAACTAACTGCGATATTAAAATTACCTATACATCTGTAAGCGATGATGTCATAGAAATGAGCTGAAAACAAAGATAAGAATATCAAGGAATGTAGGTTGAAGAAATTCTACATCTACCAAATAAAGCCAATACACGTATCTTAAACAGTTAATCGGTAATCAGATTATTCAGATGTAGCAATGACATAATGTTTTCCTTTTTTTTGGATTTAATAGCCATTTATAAAGATGTTATCAGTTCATCTGGTACAGATTCTCGTATTAATGATACTAGTATTATGAAGTAGTAGCGAAGATTAGTAGTTAATACTCTATGAGACAATAAAATAGATCGTGTAGTGTGATTTATGAAGGGAAACGTATATCGACGTGTGAATGTCTCCATGTCTCCATGTCTGTATTGTAGGTTTTTATGCAGACACGACTGTCTGTGTGTGTGTGTGTGTGATGATCTATACGGATGTGCGTGTGTATAGCACGTGTATTTAGTATGCTACTAAATATCAAGTTCATGTAGGTGAAGACACACACACACACACACACATGCACGCACGCACGCACCCACGCACGCACACACACCAACCAATATCTGGTAAGAAACCTAATACAGGAAGTTGATTAGCACGTGACACATTTTACCAAATCGGTTTCCGCTTGTTGTATCACCAAGAGATAGTGATGATGGTTATCTTAGCTACAACATGTTGGCCAGCTACGTACTGGATGCGCCATTAATACTGTAATGACTATTAAACTAATTGTGATTCTTGGACTAAATATCATTCGTCTTATCTAATACTTCTATTTACGCAATTCGAGCGCTGTGTGATGGATGACAACAGAATAATGACAACGAGTCGGGCGGAGTACAGCGGTGTAACATCGTCTGGAGATGACCCGATGATTCTGGATATGCCATCTCTGATTGTACGTACAGTTACATTGATCGTGATCAGTGTTTTAGCATTATCTGGCAATTATCTGGTGATCTTTGTCGTTCTCAGACATAGAAGGCTAAGAACTTCGACCAACGTGTTCGTTTGCAATTTATCACTCGCCTGCTTCGTCATAGGAGCCGAAGTGTCGATCCTGACAGCAAATCTGATCCAGAATAGGTTAGTACTTTACTTGTCTAGTGTAAACAGCTTTAAGACGTGTATAGTGGCGCGCGGTGAAAACGACGAATCCGCCTTCCTTCACATTAAAAAAAAATACAAATTCTTGTTCAGCAAATCGCTGTAGAAGTATTACGATCATTCGTCGATCCTATTTCAGAAACGTCCTCGGTGATATCGGCTGTACAGCGTGGGGCCTGATGGCGATTACGTCATATTGCGTGGCGACTGTGACATTCGCCCTAATATCGCTCAGCAGGTTCGTCCTGATCCGGTATCCCCACAGCTTCGGCCGGATATTCTCGATCCGGAACTCGGTCGCCTATTCATCGTTGACGTGGATGATCGGCTTGACGTTCTCGATCGGAGCTGTGACCGGCTGGAGCGAGGTGATCTTCAATCCGAAGACTAAGGCCTGCAGCTATTCCCGGTCTGTCGGTGAGAGTTTTCATTACATCCTACTGTCATTTTTCTTCGGGATACCGCTCACCGCGAGTGCGGTTTCCTACGCGTTGCTCTACGTGGCGGTGAGGCGCAGCGCGAGCAGAATACGAACGACGCCGTCGTCGTCGGGGACGAACGAACGCTCGCCGGGAGACGACAACAACGTCGTAATGGCGCCGTCAACGGGCGAACGGAAGGCCGACTCGAGCCGGAAGAAGGACTGGAAGCTAACCCGGATGTTGATTATTACGTTCGTTATGTATGTGGTCAGTCTGGGGCCGTACACCTTCGTCAATGTTATTGATGGTAAGGGCGAGATGTCGGAGACCGTTCACATGACGGTATCGTGGTTTTTGTATTCCAATGCTGCCGTTAATCCCATCATCTACGGGATGATGAACAAAGGTTTCAGGGACGGCTACTCGTCGGTATGTACGAGGGCTGCCAAAACAAGTTTTGTTAGCAATACCCAAACGTTGACGTAAGGACGTGCCGGCATAATTTATTGACATGAAGGGAAATGAGAAAACCAAAACTTGGTCTAACGCATGCTGACTGCGGAATAATATCGTTATTTATATTTCGCAGTTACTAAAAAATCCACGTTCATTTAACGACAACTAACTGCGATATTAAAATTACCTATACATCTGTAAGCGATGATTTAAAGTATAGGAATTGGAAGGTAATTCACATAAAGCTGATATTTCGCAGGTTATGAAGACTGATGGCATTATTGTCGTATATGTACACTCAGTTATTAAACACGACGCGAGAAATTTTACCTTGCTTAGTATTTCAGTGATGAATAACAATTATAATTTAAATATAATACATAGGTTTGTGATGTTTCTCTATGTTCGTTTAAATGAAAGTTGAACAATGGTTTATCTCACCATATAAGTGCAGTCATTATCCGGTATTTTTTTGAAATAATGCAGTCTTTGATAACATATTAGAGTAAATGGAGGATTCTATAGATGTAAATCGTCCAATTTATAATGTCTTTTTAATCCAATGATATAATAACAACGCGATGAAAGTTTTTCTACAGATTATCTATTTTTACTTATCAAATACATATATTTTGTTGTTGAATATTGCAACATCATATTCTACCATAGTATTATATAAGGCTGACCTGAACAATCAAATAATAACATATCAGTTACCGTTGTGTCCGGTTTATATATAAAATAATAGTTAAATTTTCTTCAGGGCTCAGTTGATTGAGTGTTGCACTGCAAACAACAACGTCGTAAGATCGAAGCTGGTCTTATTTGCCACCCTGTCTAAGGTTCGACTTGTGACGAATCTATGCAAAACAAATATATTCCTCTCTTCGAGAAGAACTGAGCTGTTTACACTATAGTTCAATAATACTGTGGTGGTATATAGAATATCGAGTGAAAACAATCTTTAATATACATCTGTCTTGTAAGAAATGGGAACACCTATTACTATACGTTAGGTAATTCGCTGGTTTCGACACAAACAATATCGATAAAGATGACGTAATAGCATTCATTTTCCAAAGTTGAATACGGAAGTACTTACGTAGTATTTGGTAAGGTACACCCACGCACGCACGCACGCACGCACACGCGCACACACACGCACACGCGCGCCCACATGCACGCACGCACGCACGCACGCAAACACGTAAGCATACATGTACACACGCACGCATAACAGACACACACACACCCACGCAAATACGCATGTACTCACACACGCACGCATACACACACGCAGTCAGAAGTAAATCCAGGTTGTAAATATAGACATATGAAAGATAGGGATTTTCATTGTAGCACCCAATTAACAAGGCTTTAGAACTTGTTATATATATAGTACATCTTTAGATATATTAAGCAAATAAAAATAATTTGTTATTGATCTTTTGAAATATTCCGAAAGCACATGCATCGAATTATAGTGTTTACACCTTATATCTGCATATCAACATTTATAGGTAACCGCAAAAATAGTATTTCCTGTATATAAGTGGTGATGGTACATGATATCAGAAGTACATATAGGTTTAACAAACATATCTTAACACTTTTTTGAGATAAATATTGATAGAAGCCCATATTCCAAAGGAGTTGAATTCTTTTTTATTTTATTTCACATGAGTATTGTTGGGGTTTGGTGTGAAAAGATTTCATGTATAACAACAATTGGTTATTCCATTAAAACCAATAATATTATGATTATTGGAATTTCACTTAGACTGTGACTATATTTAATAAAATTATGTTTTGCGCTTTTAAACTGCTGTAGCATACCCTTGATGTTAGAGCATCAAAGGCGAACGATGAATTTCATTACATGTATTGCACCAAACAATGTCATGGCTTCTGAAGTCTACAAATTGTAAATGGTAACGAAATAGTTATTAAATTTAGCAGATAAGACGCATAATGTTGAACTTATTTAATCTAATTTAACATGACAGGGATACATCCAGTTAATAAGCATCAGTTCATACTACTATATGATGCTGACATGACAACATAATAAATGGGTTTTATATACCGTGTGATTGGTTAAGTATTTTATTTAAATTTTACACTGATTACAGCTTGGGATAAAATATATCGCAGGTATAAACAAATAAAAAAATCCCACATATTTAAGCTCTGTAAATCAGAGTTGGGTTCATTATAATGGGTAATTATAATCGATTACATGATCCCAATAAATATTAATTCGAAACGTAATCATTATTTTCAGATGTAATATAATCTTAATTGATTACGTTGTTGACGTAATTGCAATCGGTGATTACCCTCTTAATTAAACAGGATGTTCGGCTCTTTTATACCACAGCATCAATACCTATATTAGGACAGACCGGAGAAAGAAATATTATACGGTTTTTATTACCTACTCCACCTGAGTGAGTATTGTTAGTTTCTTCTACCCTATTACTAATTATCCCGTTTGATATACTTGTATGTACTTAACTGGCTATGGTCACGCAGGGCCTGCTGCATTACAGTCAGATAGTTACCTGTCCCGATTGATTGGTCTAATTAATAGGGTATTATTGGATACAAGGTATCTTTTGTGTGTGGAGGGTGGCTGGATTATGTAATTTACCTGGCAGTATCGTGAAAATGCAGTCAATGATGCAGGCAAAGGGATGAAGTCAACAAACACGCTGAACTGATAATTGATTTAGCTGATCTTAATCTGGGATAAACTGAAGTTAATATTGAGCTGACATTGATAAATCTCCACAATCTCAAAATATTCTCCCTATAGAAATATAAATGTAATATTTACTCCTTTTTGCAACAGTGGAGATTGAACTCTCAAATATTTAATCAAGTTTTAATTATATATTTAGTGGGATAACCCTGGCGCCGTTTACTGGAACATCTGTTTTTTTTTGTTTTTGGGGGGGGGGCAGTTTATCTTAATTTGTCAGTTCATTTATTTTTAATTTTAGTCTTACAAATTCTTATTCATTCAAAGAATAAAGGGGTATTACAGTTTCGACTGGATTTAGATTGTGGTCGCAGTTATTGAACGAGTTATACGTCTCGGCGGTTGAATTGACTTATTGGTCGAGTTGTCTGGTAGCCGACATGAACTGAGCCGAGCTGTCTCGATCGATGTGAGTTAAGATAATTACGGGAAAATCACACAAAACTGTAGTTGATAAATAAACATGTTTTCGCCCCACTATTTGTTAAATAGCGGATTAAAGAACACGCATAACATTTATTTTTAAATAAAGTCAATATAAAAGCATTAACGTTTACATATGATGCAAACAATAAACTTTTGCCTGCTTATTTGCAGAAGTTTATAATTAAAAAAAATACATGTTCATAGTCAGGATCGTGTGTGCGTGTGTGTGTGTGTATGTGTGTCCGTATGCGGGTTTGTGTGTGTGTGTGTTTGTGTGTGTGCATGGTGTATATGTTTTTGTGTATATGTTGGTGTATATGTTAGTGTTTGTTTGTGTGTGTGTGTGTGTGTGTTACGCCATGGGGAATAAGGCACTCATACAGATAATCTCGAAACGTGAATTCAAACTCTGGAGGATTCATCAGTTGACTTAATCCAGAGAGCCGACTTTTCATAGTAAAACACCTAATTTAGATCACTGCATTTGTGGGAGTGTTTATGTTAATTTCATAAGAAGCCCTGTCCTATTTATATTTATTTTTCAGTTGCTGTATCTTTCTTCAAAGTAACACACGCAAACTTTATATCTCAATTGCTACTGGTTTCAAAGGCTAGTTTATTCAACGGGTAGATGTCATGAAGCACTACTTTTAAAACTGATAGCTTAATTGCTATTAGAAAACTGATATATATGCTAAAGAGGACCGTTATGGGTTCATAGCTTCGGCACTATTAAAACTATATATTAATATTTAAAAAAAAGACCTATATAAAGTATACAGTAAAAAATTCCGAGTTCCCTAACAGAGGATGAAGAAACATCCCGAACGTTAAGTTCGCTCCACAAAAAGAAGAGTGGTGAATGTAAGTAAAATATACTTCCGGGCTTTGGTGTCCATCCACAAAACATACAAGTTGATAAAAACGAATTGGGACCTGGCCACAAACCATCAAGGACACATTATACGCTCAGGATAACTGCTATAACGCACCAGAATGTGCTGCTAGAAATCCATCGTCCCAGATTTTAGCATTTTGCTGATATGTAATCATTTGAAAATACTTTCCAATTCAATCGAGATCATCTTGTTTTACGTCCGACGAGACAAGCGGATAGGATACACATTGCAATTCGCAAGAGAGCTACCTCTATACGCACTTCCAGAAATTTGGAATAAATAGCCAATATTCCAAATGAATGTCGACAATTTATCTCGTTCTCAATTTAAACACCAAATTAAAGCCGAATACCTAAATAACTACCAAATCCAAGTCCGATGTACGAATGTAAGATGCTTAGATTGTTATCATATATTATCATAATCACTTGGTTTCTAATAATGTAAATGTTTGATAAGATAAATGGTTGATGTTATTAATGATAACTCTTATATTTCTATTGTATCATAAAGGCGTATCATGTCCTGGTTTAGTTTTTTTGTGAACTCTAACCGAAACTCGTTATGAGATTTTACTTCATTACTATCAATTCCTCCCTCCAGCCTCTTTCTCACTATTATGGTGATTTCCAACTGTCACAGAACTGTCCATTATCATCCTGAGCCAGCGGGAAGACAGCAATTACGCTACACTGGTCCATCAATTTATATTCTAGTTGTATTTTATTATTATCGTGTTACATTTAATGTTATATATGTATATACATGTAAATTGGAAATAAATTCATTTGTCATTTGTCATTATGTTGACGGAAAATAGTTACCCTAAAATATAAATTTAGCAATTTTTTATTTGATTTATTTTTCACACTAATCTAAATACGTATAATACTATTAAACTACACAAATATATTAAAATATCAGGATAGCATATATACATATATAACTGTTATAATATTAGACTAGGTTAAGAAAGAATGTAAGAAGTTGCTTCCTGGTCATTAAGATTGTCCAATAAACAATTTTACGCCTTTAAAAAAAGAAACTTGCTGGTTAAACACTTAATTTCAATTGGTAATTCGTTTCAAGTCAATATTCCTGTATAATTAAAAACAATGTTTTTCAAAATGATTCAGCTAGATGTATCCGAAGTGACATGGTGCTGGATCTTGTATTAATATTATGTTGGGATATTGTTAATTTGAAAGCAGGATCTAAGTAATCTGAGGCTGTCCCGTTTAGAATATTGGGGACTAGATTTAGTTTGAGTTGTTTGGCATGGAGTTCAACCGACAGACAACATATTTACCAATCTAAACTCATTTGCCCTAGTATGTGCCCGACGGTATGCCTTCAATAAATATCGAATAATTTAGTTTTGGGCACATTGTACCCCAGCTTTGTATTTCTTGGTCAGTACAGAATAACGTGATGAGCTGGCATAGTCAAAGTGTCATTGGATTAATGCTGCAGTTAGTATTTTTTGTTTGTTTCTAGATTGACATCCTTGGTCCGCCTATATAGAAATTATTAACTTTAATTTAGATTTGCTGATGATTTAATCCGGAATACAGTCTCCAGCAAGAGATTGGTCAAGTTCGACACCTAAATATTTGATCGTCGTCCGACATGACAAGACATTGCCTACACATTGGACTTGAATGGAATGGGTTGTATAAAGATTCCTCTTTGAAGCAAAGATAATTTACCCACTATTTTCAAGGCGGAGAGACAATTTATTATCAATCACCCGTTCCCTGATTGATTCTAGTTAATTGGAAAGTTCTTGTTGAATTTCCAGTCTGTATTTAACTGGCAGTATAAGTGCAGAATCATCCGGCTTATAGTAATATTTTGTACTTGACCACCGATGGGATGTCGTTTACATAGATGAGAAACAACATCGAATATGTTGTAAAGGTCATGTGAATAGAATTGAAACCAGTTTTGTGCCGAGTTATCGAGTTTCCTGCTTTATATAATCGGTAAGATGTACCAAACAGGTGTCAGTTGAAAAAGCCGATCGAAATCCGGACTGATACTCACATAGGATTTCGTGGTCTTGGAGGTATTGGTCATACTGATCGTAAAACACCCTGTCAAATAATTTAGAAATGATGCTAAGAAATGAGACTGGACGATAGTTGACGGCTTCAGTTTTAGTGTTTTTTTAAAGAAAATAAATAGGAGCCACCCTTGCAGATTTTAAATCATCAAGAATTTTACCAGTTACCAAAACAAAATTGAATATATGATAGGAATGACAACATGATATCGACATCATCTTTAAAGGATCTGGGAGATGACTGGTATAAACCGGTTGCCTTACTGGAATTTAGATTTTGCAAGATCTTCAGTATAACACTCTCAGAAACCTCCGTTATCTTAAAACTGATAACATTTCTCTATATGAATCCACCCATATTTCCCTTTACCTGGTGGGAAATATTCAACTAATGTCGAGGCAATGATTGTGAAAAGTTTATTGAATTGATAAGGTCACTTTAGATTTTTCAAAACATAATTAATTTTTTATATTATGTCCAACCGCTTAGTGCAACTTTGTGATGACGTGCCGAAAGTTGTATAGTTTTACACAGTATTTTAGGCTGTTTTTTGTACACATGAAGTTTATTAAAGAGAAAATCCGATTTTGCCTGAACCTTTTGTTTTGGACCTAATTATGAAGAAACATATATCCATCGTACAAACTGTGCTCTTTGGTATTTTTGAATTTGCAATAGACCTAATCCCTGTCGTGAACGAGGTGTAAACTTTATCCACTCATCCAGGAGACAGTATTTTGTTTAAGGCGGATCTGCCAGAGATGAGAAAATATGTCAATTATAGCAACAAAATTACATTAAAAATACTCCACGTCTCTTAACACTTTATTGCTATTCAGCACCTCGCTCCAGTCCATCTCCTGCAATTAAACATTAAATGCTTCCTTGGTATAAATTTTCATTGATCATAATTTACAGCAAGTTTGCATACAAGGTGCTTTTCTAATTTGTCGAGTACAGTAGATCATTTGATGATCACTTACATTGTAAGAAATTACAAAAATGTTCATGATTTTGTTTGGGTCTGATACTGATACGAGATCTAAAATTCTTGATGTTAATTTAGTAATTCTGATTAGATTTTTCATTATTTGAACTAGCACTGCGGAGTGTTTACTACCATTAATAGAAACAGCCAATATTGGTTTGCCTATGTTGGCTTTATACCTGTGAAATATCAAATGTCAGTCCTTTCAACTCTTATCTCAAGACAACCACCGAGAACGCAAGGAAGTATTAGGTAAAGTCAGTGATTTCAGACAAATGCATGAGGTCCTTGCAGGACCAGGCTATCGGAAAATAGTCTTTACGCTACCTACGTCATAACCCGTGTAAAGTGGGAAGGATAAACCAGTACGGCAAAATCTGTCGACAGCAGTGGACATTAGAAGAACTACGATACGATAAGATACGATATTTTATTTGACAACAAGCATAATACGTACATACAAATAGAAAATAGAAAATATGACAAATACAATAAGCTATGCTTGTGTAGATGTGTCACATAGCCTCAGCAGCCCATCTACATGTGTGACACCTCGATAAACATTTTAGGGTTGGCAACAGTCGCAAGGCTCTCATTACAATCTGGATATATAACATCATATTTGGTGGTTGTTGATAGTCGTGGGGATGAACACCTTGGCCAGTATGATGGCATCATCAGTATTAATATGTATTGATAAGTTGTTTCTTCACTGAGCTAACATTGTTCAGGATCGAGTACCACATTTCAGGACCTTTATGACGTAGACTATCTATCAATATACGTCGTTGTGTTATATGAGGTTTACTTCTGTTTCGGGTGTTATGGGTATTTATATTGTCATTAAACGTAATAATTTGTGTGATTCGGTAAGGGAGGATTTGTTGGGGAAATTGTTCATGTATTTAGCAGCCTGAAGTATATATATATATATATATATATATATATATATATATGTTATGTCATATCGTTATACAATATAATTAATTTCTTAAACAATAGGCTGGTGTGCGCATTATATGGACTTTTGTAACAATTCGAATGGCATTTTTCTGCTTAAGTAATTTATTTATGTATGTGCTGTGTGTGGAATACCAGAGTGAAATTGCATACTCAATATATAGATATAGCAAAGAATAATATAATGAAATTAGGTGATTGGTATTGAAGATATGGTTTACCTTTCTTAAATCGCATAATGAGCTATTGAGTTAATTATTAATGTAGTTTATGTGATCATGCCATTGTAGTTTCTCATCAATATAAACATCAAGGAATTTTATGACATTTTTCCGTTCAGTAGCTTCGTTTCCAATTTAGATTTTTGTATAATGGCTTTGAGTTAGTTTTAAATATGGCATAGTTAGTTTCCCTATGTTCAGTTCAGTTTAGTTATTTGCCAGAAAAGACTCTGTCAGTGATTCAAGAGAAGATCAGAGTTTAGAGATTTAAACATAGTTGGAATATCTTCTGAAGTCAAATAAATAGTTGTGTCATCGGCAAATATAATATATTTTGAATGAATAAGACAATTTGGAAGATTGTTTGTGTATACAATAACAAGTAATGGGCCTAACACTGAATCCTGTAGAACTCCACAGGGTATACTGTGCGTGAATGATTTACTATCTTCATATTGGACACATTTGTTTTATTACTGAAGTAGCTATTTTAGTGATCCTGGATATGAAATTTCATATTTTATGTCTTTAACTAATGCAGTAATTATTCCATCGTGTCCGGAACTGTTTTTGGGTTTAATTGAATCAATTAATGTGGCCACTTCATTTCGATGTAATGGCGCTAAGAACCTGTTTTGTTGAGACTTATTTCCTCAAAACGTATCAAAGTTAAATTTGGAGGAGAGTATGTCATTTGTTTATTGTTTGTCAATATTTGTTTGGTGGTCATTAATTTGTTTGTTATTAATTTTGAACGTTTCGGAGATATATAATTTATCCTTTGTTCTACCTATAAGTGAATTTATTGTTTCCCCATATTTTACATATATGAAGCCGGTATTTGGTGAATAATTCATCTTAATATATATCTTTAGTTTTCCGTTTAAGTTTATGGTACATACAACGATATTGACGGAACTTTACAGAATGAGGATGTGCTTTGTTAAGTTCGTGAGACGATGCTATTAAACCTTTTGTCATTCAAGATCTCTCAATATGATGAGGGTGGTATTATAATGGTATTACAATGGTTTCCAACGTGTTCTTGGTGAATGCAACATGAGCTTCATTTGTATTCATTTGTTCTAAATAGTTTAAATCTGTACAAAGATGTGTTAATTAAAATTCAAAAGAAATAAATGTAATATATATATATATATATATATATATATATATATATATATATATATATATATATATATATATATATATATATATATATATATAAATATCTTATCTTACTTTTGTTTTACCGGAGTCGGTTATTGTTTTCGAATGAATGATATATTATTTATTATTAATTCTGTATGTATGGCAGCCAACATTTGTGATTATTGGCAGATGATCCGATATGTCGATTGTAAGAATGTCAGAATGTATGTTTGGCCAACGCTTTGTGATATTGTCAATCAGTGTTGCTGTTGTATTTATGATACGGGTGGGTTTAGTTATCATAGGGAGGAGCCCGTTGGTAACAAATGTGTCAAATAGAAGTTGAGTGTTTTTTTGTTGTTTTGGTAATTTTGTTCTAGTCAAAACTCTGCTCAGTGTCGATTATTATGTTATTTTGAAGTTATGTAGTCTGTTAATAATACTTTCATACGTATTAAATGAACTGATTTCGTTAGTATTCGATACACGATATATTTCAACTATCACTGTCTTAGCTTGTCTAACATCTTGGATTCTTCATTTGTACCAATTCATATTGGGGAAGACTTAGAAAGACAAAGTCAAAAGTTGATATATAGACTTCATTAAACCATAAATTAAATTATAGTTTAATGAACTTATAGAACTGCACTCAAAGGGAACCGATTAAACGGCGGAAGTGGCGAAATCATCATCGTCTACTCTAGAACTTTCACCTCTCCAGGAGCCAAGACCTCAAATATTTTTATATGCCCCCCAAAATTCACAGGTACTAGTTGTTGGACAATACCAAAGGTAATGCCCTCCAGGAATACAAATAGTGTCTGACTGTAACAGTGAATCCAAACATGTATCATCTTTCATGGATAATCACTAAAAACCTTTTGCTATGGATATCTCTTTTATACAAACAAACAAACAAACAAACAAACAAACAAACAAACAAACAAACAAACAAACAAACAAACAAACAAACAAACAAACAAACAAACAAACAAACAAACAAACAAACAAACAAACAAACAAACAAACAAACAAACAAACAAACAAACAAACAAACAAACAAACAAACAAACAAACAAACAAACAAACAAACAAACAAACAAACAAACAAACAAACAAACAAACAAACAAACAAACAAACAAACAAACAAACAAACAAACAAACAAACAAACGATTTGTACAAAAAAGAAATGCCTGATAATTGGCGGCTTATAACATTATATGTTGAAAGTATGTACACTATAATAGCGTTTAGGGATGTAATGAGAAATTATCCCAGCCATAGAAATTTTAGAATTATTTTTGAAGAGTACTGATGTTTTGTTTAAAGACAGTAGGCACTTCTGTGGTAAAATGTGAGAAAAAGGCATTACTTAAATGTCCATTAAAACCTCACACCTACTACCGGTATTTGGATGATGTTTTCATAATATGGCCACATGGCAAGGAGACGTTTTCCGAGTTTTCAAATATTTTTAATACGCACGAACCACCCATTACATTAAAATCTTCTATCTGTATTGTTTGGTTAATTATTTAGATATCACTATATTCAAAGACCCTAAAACAAAAAGGTAAACCAAAAAAAGTTCGAAAGATATATTAGAACTAGCCGAAAAGATTGACACTATTTTCTAGAACAGGCAATATGGCTTCAAGAATAATAAATAAACATTTTAAAATACTCCAATCGAAGAATTATTTGAAACACTACCAATATAGTGTCATCACTGCTTACACTAAACACAAAAGCCTCTCGGGTTATTTAGTGTCAGGTGGGTTGAAATAAATACCTTAAAATAAATAGAATGTCTCCTGAAGCTTTCACACGTGTAGAAACATATTAATTCTAATCAATTGTCATTGGGATGTTTTGTAAACACCAGGTTAGCTAAGTTCACAAGCAAAACAAAGCTATTAAATATCACATCTCCTTTGTTAAAAAGATATAAAGGCTTAAGTGCGTGGCTTCCAAGTGAAAATTGTGTATATAAACCTCGAGCAATATCTTAACGTTAGACATTCTATGCAACCTGATGAAGACTTGAATAGGTCAAAACCGGTCTTTGCTATTGGGTTGAGTCGTGTTATATCGCTCCTACGATTATTGATCTGAATTTATTCCGAATTATGCTTATATTATTCATATATTATTCATCCTGTATACTAATATTTTACTTTTCTATTTTAGGCTTGATTTTGTTTGACGAATTCTTGGCTGTAGTTTAGAGCACAAAGCCTCTTTTTGTTTCAGTAATAGTTACTTGTTTATATTTAGATGATCCTCTTCTGGACTATTTTAGTAATTTGTTTTTCTTTTCCTTTATCCTAATTATAAAAGTAATTAAATTATAAATGTAATTAAATATATTTTTAACCAGTTTGGAGTTATAATTATTGTTTGAATAAAAGCATAACACTTGCGCCATGCCCTTAACAATGTTTATAAAACACACACACACACACTAATTTAATATCTATTTAATATTTGATATTTAACGTTTCTTATCTATGTTATATGTTATTTTATGTATTTTTGCCATTTTTGTGGTCTTCAGCTCGAGAAAACATATTACCCTCCATTAAATATATTTCTAATGCAGTTAAATAATAATGTTAATGCTCAGCTCTCTATTTTATCATTATTTTGACGGGAGGGATTTTGTGATTTAAAAACCTATAACATTATGATCCCTTTCCGAAATCATAATGTTACATATTTATTTTGTTGCTTTTATGTTGCCGCATTAATCGTGTGGAGATACTTCTGTCGCAATTCCACTTATTAACAGTGAATTAAAACTATGAAGTTCTATTTTGATAAGCAATGCTACTGTAGATTGATAAAGGAATCTATTTTGCAAAGAAAAATAATTGCCCGAAGAAGTCACAGTACGATCTAAGCTTAATTTAATGCCACATGACCATTCCAATAATAAACCATAGAAAATGATAAAGTCGCTTTTAGTGTATTAACTAATGCAAAAGAGCGCGCGACTAATTGGCAAATCTTAAACACCAAACTCCTGGCGTTTTAAGAGAAGAAATAGTGCCCGAACAGGATGACGAACACAGTCACATGGTAGAATTAGAAGATTCGAAGATGATGCGTCAAATCCAGTTGACAAAGAGTAATCAATCAATTCAGCTGAACACAAGCTTCGTATTTGTGGCTAATCTACGAATGCTGATTGGATCCCAGTGAAGGGAAATTTACTGAAATATAGAATCAATGACAGTTATTAAATTAGATATATAGATGTTACAGAAATCGTTCAACAAAATTGCGAGTTGATCAACAGAGTACTGACGTAGAATAAAAAATAAAAATAAGCAGAAACACATGACTATGTAATTAAGTGGTAATTTGTCGAAAATCGTTATGACAAAACGGTTGAGATATACAAACCAAAATACACAGCGAAGATTGCAAAATAGAGATGAGGTCTATAAGAGTTGATACAGAAAGAGAAACATAGCCTGGCACGTTTAAAGCTAACTGAGGAGATAATAAAAATAACCAACTGATTGTTAGATATGTCAAAACTAAGTTAAAAGGATTTAAAAAAAAGTTAACAATCAGACGAGCGCAAAATGATGATTAAGTCCATTAATAAAATTAAAAGCTGACAAAATCAATTAGAGAAGTTTTAGGTCCTTATATGTTTGTTGGTATCTTTACACTGGCAAATCTGAATTGTTAGCTGAAGGTACACAACAACAGGCTGCCATTTCCCTCTGTTACGAAATGGTTGGCTGGTAGATTCCCTTACCAGTCTTCAGCATGCTACCCGATCTTGTGCATCTACCTTATTCAGCCAACAGGCTCTCATATCCTTCTCTACCACCCGATTCCATGTCACCCTCAGCTTTCTTCTACCTTTCACATTTTCCACCCCACACAGCCTTTTCTTCATCCAGTTATCATCATCTTTCCGTAACACATGTCCCTGCCACCTCAGCCAATTCCTCTTAACAACTTCAGTCACCAGTTCAATCCATATACTCTCCCTCGTAGACATACATCCATCGCATCATTCTCATCTCTATAAGCGAAATTCGTCCTATTTGCTATGGATTCATGTCTCAAGTCTCACAACTTCCATGCATCATTGCTCGCTTACACATGTCAGATACACATTCCCCTTTAACGTTTATGACACACTTTTCCTTCTCAAGATCTCTTATAGCTATCTAAACCTTTTCCATGCGCAATGCACTGTGAACACCCTTCCCAAAGTCAACACAGTGTTACTTCCCTGTCTTCTCAATATCACCACAGTTCTTCCCTGAAACCGTCACCTTTTTGTTGCTGGTGTTTGCCTTCAACCCTTTTGCCTCCATGCTCTCTTTCCACCTCAATGTCTTCTTTTTCAACTCCCCAATGCTCTCAGCTACGAACACCAAAATCATCCGCATACAATAACCTTAATAACAATCACCCCTGGACTCAAAACTCGGTGGTTCCATAACAGCTACGAAAAGTAATGGATTCATCACTGATCCTTGACGTATACTAACACTCCAAATTATCACCCGTCCCCTTGTATATTTGTATAAGAGTATTTTGCTCCTAGTCCATCACTACCTTTCCCTCATACATTACCATGTCACTGATCTTTCTCATCTTCTTCACCTCGGCCTGACCAGCTGCACGAATGATTTGATGCGCCAACTGTTTTGGCCCACCTGCCTTCCCACGTTTTATCTGTCCAACCGTATCTGTGCTACTTTCTTTTGGACCTTCAATTATCCCACCTTCTACCATTCCATCCCATATGTTCTCTACTTAAGCCGGTACTTGTTGACCTGCCTTTTCTTTGCCAACTATTTTATTATCTTGAACACAGATCTCTAACCTTCTTCCGTATTTATTTTTTCTCCCCTGCTGCTTCACTAGAGCTTCTTCCTTCTTTGCAACTTTCGTTGCCATCTCATATTTTCCAAATACATCTTCCTCCGCAGTATTACCCTTTGCATGGCACCATGTCTCTTATAACTCACTCTCTTATCCACTTTTTGGTTCCATCACCATGTCCTCTCATCTCCACCAACACTAATATCTTTTGGAACTTCCTTTGTATATATTCACCTTTCAGCTTTCATAACTTCCTCCTTGATTGGGATTCCCCCCACCGGACTTTCATACCCCCCCAAATTTCGTGTCAATCCGTATAAGATTATGCTGTGAAACTGCCTCTTCCCCAGGAATTGCCTTCGCATTTCAGAAATATTTCCCGTCCTGCCTACATATGATCAGATAGTCGACTGTGATAATTAACCCACCTGAAGGGTATGTAACAAAATTGTTCCTATTCTTCTAAGACCGAAAATAACTTGGATCTACCTTTTAAATAATAAATACAAATACTATATTGGATAAAATTAACTTTAACAAAGTCACCTTTATTGTTGTAACGTATGATAAATATTGGATATACACATGTGCGTCAGCATAAATACCAGTTGTAGAATCCTTCTAAGTTTTTGTTTCTTAGCCTATCAGCGTGGCGCTTAATTTGGTTTGGATTAAACTATGATTATACACGGGATCAAATAACCTTTCCAGTTTGCTATACACTGAAGAAGTAATCTGAATTTTTAAACACCTGTTGGGACACAAACCGTGAGATAAAGTGTATCTCTTCAAGTTGGTTACGCTAGGAACAGAGCAACAAGTTAACCCTATTCAGGAATATACAAGTATGAAACGTATTACATTATGATCCATGATGTCCATCATAACGTTATATATCTCAAATTTACCCGAGGCAAAAACTACAAAACTCCAGCAAATCCCAACACAAGTTTCGAGTTATATACGTGGATGATTTATGTTCTAATGCAGAATATGTCCTGATGAGGTTTCAAAGACGCAATTAGTTGATTAACAGTGCCTCTTTCCACATGCCTGTTAATAAAGGCGGCATGTTGTCCTTTACATAGTCATCATAATGTAAACAGCGGCTCCAGATGGACGATAATTCAAATAATCTGATTCCCCTCATACACTCAATCAGAGCTCTCAACCGGATTTTCAAGATCTTAGATAATTTTGGCCATTCCTGGAGGACGAGACTCTCGGGGAAAATCGATAACAATCGGAGTACATTCCACCCCACAAGAATGATATGCTCCAGACCAACATTGCCTAATACTAGCATTTTATATTACCCCCAAAACACAGGGGACTGCCACTCGGAGTCTAAAGGTAAACAAAGGATCTCTTCATTGTGGTATAAAATGACGTGACTTGGAAAATTATTATATAATTAGATTAGCTAAGCTGTTGGATGTTTTTGATCCGCGGGGGTGGCTGAGGAGGATATGATCAATTAATTAATACCAATTAATTGATATTCGTGTCATACTGTAGATTACACAATCTTAAAGTAGTGGATCTAATCATTATACATTGAACATTATTCAGACTCTTAAGATCTCAAATATATATTACTCTCAGAAATAAGTATTAGTACGTATCTCTATTTGCATTCTTTATAAATCAATTAATTTAATTGTAATTATCTCAAGCGCACACACAAATATCCCCCCCCTCTCCCCACGTTGATATAATGTAAAATAAAGGAATAAGATAGACGCATAGATAGATTATAATGATCTCCTATATAATTTGTCCTTTAAGGTCAAACGGGAAGTTGCCGTTTGAAAGAAAGGAAATTATTCAATTGGTGAAACGATAGTGAATAGATAGCAATTTTAACTTAAATAACCACTTAAATTGGCTGCAATTATTCACACGGATTATATCTGATTGAGGTTTGGTTAATTTCTTCCTTTTTTGGGAGAAAAACCTTGTTGACACGTGACAAATTATCCCGACATTAAACAATGGGTTTTTCATACATGACAATTATTGTATGTCGTATATTGTAATATCTAATTATCTGGTTGATGTACGTGGATCGATAGTTGTCCATACAGAGATATAATAAGATTTATCAGGCAATATTTGTTTTACTTAATATGAAATCTAGTTAAGACATTGTCAATAAAAAATAGACCAATGAACATTTGGTTGATGCGAGTAAATTCGTCGTTCGCGCCACAACATGGAGCATCTCTGTCCTCCTTCATCAACGAATGTCTTCCTGTCTGGGAGCGATTTTTAAATAACGGCGTATAATTTATTTCTCGCTTGGTGCTGGAGTTAAGCCATTACAATGACAATAGACACATAACATCCTTTGTACATGAGCTGGGTTCGCCATTTATAGCCTCCCCGGTAAATAGAACGATTTAGGGGACGTGATGTGGGAATTCTAATGATGTAAGGAAATGGAGCTTTTTATAAGAGAACGGCTCCCAGACACGACTGGCTACAGCACAATGGATCTTGTAGGAAATTACTCGTCAGGGTATAGAAAGTCAGCAACAGGGTATAATTAGTTTGGAGCTAAATAATGTTAAGATCATTAATTTTGTTTGAGTTGCCTGCCTTTAGCCAACAATTTCTTGACTTCAGAACAGAAATAAAACTGGAGAGATATAAGTAGACGGGCAATAGAACGGATGGGTGGACAGATATACAGACAGACGGACGGACGGACGGCCAGACAACCAGACATATATACATAGAGATAGACATACATACATAGACAGACAGACAGACAGACAGAACAGACAGACAGACAGACAGAACAGATAACTAAAGAAATAAGTAAAACATGCATAACTACCATAACAATGACATCAAGAGTAAATCAAAAGTAAAAAAGAGTCAAGAGTAAATAACATATTAAAATGATTAATAATAACACAAATAGTGATATATATATATATATATATATATATATATATATATATATATATATATATATATATATATATATTTTTTTTTTATAATTGTAGGGTGGTGATTAAAAATGGAAGTCCCGACGGAAAACTATATTTTTATAGAACGTAATCTATTATCATAGAGTGTAATTCGTGTACACTTATTCGTTATTAGTATTGTCTAGGCTACAGTGTCATTAAGTACATCTTGTTATATGATAAGGTTGATGGTAATATTTGCCTTTAAAGAAACGAATCATTATAATTTCACAATTTTAGAATTAATACAAATATCTTCACATAAATTATAAATGATGTTAAACAATGAATACCATTTAATATAGATTAAATTTTCTGGTTCAAAGTGATGCTGAATCAATTATAACTGGTCTGTTGGCACCATCATTTTCAAGCCAGACACAAATCTGATGGTCCTGATGTCTGACGTCACTAGGTACAAACTGTTTGTCTGACCCAGTTATGACAATATAAACAGGGACTCAGCCAATGAATTAGTTTCGGAACAAAAACGTATTTACGAATATTACATTAAAGTTGGTCATATATTACTGTAATGGGTAAATCAAATTATTTAGTGAAACTCATTATAAAGATAAATTTTGTACTCTTCTAGAAGGAAGTGTCCACTGAACTTAACTGAAATGGAAATATAACGAGATGAAAAAGAATTGGACATAACATTTTAAGAAATACCAATTATTTAAATATTTTATTTATATTAACGTCTCATTTCGTTGTGAACAAGTACGAATAAATCCCTTTCTTGTTTAGGTTCGACGCTGTTCACACATGGAACAAATGGCCGAAGCCCTTCACTGAAGGATGAAACATCGTCGAAACAAAGGAAACACTGGGATTCAATTCAACAACCGAAAAATCTGCACTCTAGTTGTGAGAAAGAACAATCGCTGTTAAAAGAAAAAGAAAAAAAAATACCAAACAGACTTCAATAAAAAGTGGGAAGATGTACTGTCTCCATGTCATTTACTAAACCATTATCATCTTTAAGTAATAGATCAAATTCTCATCTAATAAGGGTTAATTTTGTAGGTAACGTTGGTCCCCGTGTGCCGTGCCGGGAATGGGCTACTTCTATTTTTGGAGATGTTTTGACAACACTAAAAGTCAGTGATCCTGATGTTAGACCATACAAAGGACGGATGAAATAGTAGACGGATCAATATATCGGTCAGGGTATTCAGTAATGCTCGGATCATAAGTCTCAGTAGGGGGTCAGGTCTGTTACAATCCACTCGCTGCTGGTCTGACATCTCTCAATCATCAACAAACATAACGACAGTTGTGTTAGTTAGAGCATAACTAGAACAGGAGGACGACATTCATTCTAGATTTATGGTCTCTCTAATACCTGTTATGTGTTTTTCGTGACTTGAATATCTCTCTCTCTCTGTCTCTCTCTCTCTCTCTCTCTCTCTCTCTCTCTCTCTCTCCCCTCTCCCTCCCCCTCTCTCCTCCCTCTCTCTCCCCCTCTCTCTCCCCCTCTCTCTCACTCTCTCTCTCACTCACTCACTCACTCACTCACTCACTCACTAACTCTCTCTCTCTCTATTTCTCCCCGTCTCTCCCCCTCTCTCCTGGTTTCTTTCCCTTCTTTCCCTTCATTACATGTCTGTTCAATCAATATTTGAACCGATTCACCGAGCGTAGGTAGAGCGTTTATGCACGTTATACAGAAGTTCAACGCAGTAAATAGTTAGCCAAATACCTGATCCGTTTATCACTATAAACAATTATTATTGAGGATATTTGAATGTTTAATTGATAACAGGGTAGGGATCACTCAGATCTCTGATAGGCTAGGTGATATATTAGAGACAATAGACAAATATTTAGGGCTACTCTATGTGATAAAATACATGAGCTGGTAGTTAAGTATATATGTGAGTAATAATAATAATAATAATAATAATAATAATAATAATATAATAGCTGAATCGATAGTAAAGGTCATCATGTTGGTTATTTATGGATGTGATAGCTGTCTGGTTCTTTGTTTAGGCTGTGGGCGTGACATATTTGTCGCGTACGAAAAGCGAATTAGCTGGTTCCCACAGGCTGATGAGTAGACCAGACACATGCTTAGGTATACGCACACATCTATCAATATGTGGAGGTATGGAACATTTTATTTTAGATTAATGTATGTATAGTTGTATTTGTATTTAGATTTATGGAGGTAGGTTTCGAAGGATGTTTAGATATGTTGATGCTCTGTGCCTGTTGCCTCTTTATATGTACCCTAACGCACGCACGCACGCACGCACGCACGCACGCACGCACGCACGCACGCACGCACGCACGCACGCACGCACGCACATGTGTACGTATAACGATATTTCTACAGTATTTCACATGGCATCATTTGCCCTCCATATTCATCATCTTAGTGATAAGACTAACACATCATATCACATCACATGAACTGGCTCCGAAATAAATCCGTTTTGTATTTCGTGTTACGTTGTAAAGTCGACTATTATTACAGGTAAAACTCCAATGTATTCATTTCCTTATCGCTTCCATACACATGTCACGGCCAAAAGAAGTCAATTTACCCGTACATTCATACACGGAGTGTAACCGTTAACATAGAAAGGTTACAGGCTAAATTAAGGCGTTTTAGGGTATTAAGGAGTCGGCCTACATCTCAATGAATGTATATCTTCTGTGTTCCCTATTGATGACGTCTTCACCGAGCTACATTCTAGTAAAACGAATATAGTGACAGTAGAACGGCTAGGTCAGACGATGATAATATGATGAGGTTTTTCTTCTGGAAATGGTAACTCGATGAGGGAATTACTAGGAAAAACGACATCTTTTCTAACAGAAGAAATAACAAAGGTCATTTTGATGTAGTCGTTTCTTCTGATAATACACAATATTATTTGTTAATAGATACTGTACCCGTTTGAAATCAGGTGAGAAAAATAATATAGAATTACAGAAGACACGGGGTAGGTCGCAAAACAATGGCATTTTATTCTAAATTCATCTTCTTGGCTTACATAATATATATATATTATAATCAGTGAATTTCTCATATTAAGTAGTTCAGACAGCTTTAGTACATTAAGACAGCTTAAGTTAAAATCTGATATTTGTTCTTTTTCAAATTAGTTTTATGACATTTAAATAAAGATGACGACACGTAATTGTTAATTTTTGTTTCTTCATATTTAACGTTTTACTATCTTTATGCGACTAACATTAATGTGTATCTAATTAGATAATATACACGGATTTATGATTTCATGGTACAAGGATAAGGTGAAGTCCGAGTCATCAGGGTCCGAGCCTCACGCTAAGTATCCGGAACAAAAGTTGACTTGAAGATAATTAGGAGAATATATTATGTGTTGAGAACAAGGAAGATGGGAATTATGACAGTCATCATTACAGGAAGTCACAGTAAATGATAAAACCGATTGGCAATAATCTAACTTCTCTTTATTATAATCATAAACAGAATCTACTGACAAATCAACCATCATATCGCATCAGACGGATGTATGTATAGATAACAGGAAAATCGAAATTGTCTTTAGATTTATATAATCACTGTGCTATATTAAGTTCTCATTATTATTATTATTATTATTTACCTGCCTACCAGAAATATCTCCCTTTAAATAAATCAGCAAGAAAATATAAGGTAACTGACAACATTTTATAAACTGCTGTTCAGTGAAGATAAGATAAGATAAGATAAGATCACAACACAACACAATATAACATAATGCAACTGAAATAAATTTAAATAACATCAACACCTCACTTAACTCCAAGCATTCGAGAAACATCATCTGTGTCTAATAAAGAATAACTGGGGATAAAATTCGAATAGCTTTCACATCAACATAGTCAATGTTATTGGGTTATATAACTAAAGCCAATATCAATTACTTTCAAAATCCACTTAGAGATAATAACATTATTCAATAAAAGACTTAATCTTACCATTGATTATAATAAGTTTTTTTCACTACATTTCATAACCAGGTAGATAATGCGCATGTGTTATCATGAAAAGGTGCAGTTATGGGTTCAGTACCCCGATATATATATATATATATATATATATATATATATATATATATATATATATATATATATATATATATATATATAAGTTAAGTTATAGATTGCTGTTACGGAGCATAACTGCAGCCAAAACACATTTGGCCAACATTGAAGTTAAGATTATACTCCCTTGTAAGGTGATACCCAGCCCACCTATTATAACTGTAATCATGGCTATGAACAATTGTTACATAAACAAACATATCAGATTTGTCGTATGATATTAATCTACTTAAAATACGATTCTTAATAAACTAGTCACGACTAACAAGGGATTGTCTGTTCTTGTTATTATTTAGTACAGGGAATGTATCGAGGTAATGTCTCATCGAAAACGTAAGGTAGATTAATGTGGTACGGTGTCTAATTAATATCGGAATGTTACATATTATTATTCTGCTAAAATCTTATTCGTTTCGCTTGTAGCTATTTCTTGATATTTATTGTGTTGATGATATGGAACAAAATCAAACAATTTGGGGCGTATTGTTTTAATTGTAAACTCAATTGAGCACAACATTCACATTCACCACTTAAAGGGAAGTCTTGGTCATAGGAATATAGTTTAAAAAAATCCTGACAAGTCATATAGGCATACGTAGTATAAACGTAATTGATATATATGTATATATATATATATATATATATATATATATATATATATATATATATATATATTCGTTATCGGGTAATCTATGAACCCAACAACATTCCCTTTTCGCAAAATATAATTAAGTTATTTTTGTTGATTAAAGTCGTACAATAGAACATACAAAATGACAGAAACCACGCCAATGCTTATAAATAATTAACGAGTATGAAGTTTTCCTTTTCATTTGTGACAAACCAAGTTTTATGATGCCACCACAAAAATGATTGTCATCTGTCATTAATTATCGTACATTTACAATGGCAGCGGTATACCAGAAAGTAATAGACATCATATTAATTGTGCAGTAGTCAGCTGATGCTGTACGGCTACAGATGAAGATGCAGTTTACCTTTAAAAGTCTGGTGTACTTAGGGAATTTATATAATATGGTGAAGCAAAATATAATAATAATAATAATAATAATAATAATAATATGTTATATTTATATAGCGCCATATTCAACTAGAAGCTGCTCTAATGCGCTTTACAATATTATTTACACTATTATTATCCCTAACTCAGACCTGTTTCCACCCAGCACATATCTCAACTCCCAAGCGAGCATACAATGCATGCTGCCATTATAGGCGCAAAGCGTTACTCAAACGCATAGCGAGCGCGTCCTGTCAGGTACTCATTTTATGGATGAGTGAACCAGTCGCCACATGACAGCATTGCAGCTCGTGGAGCCTCGAACCCACGACCGTTCGGCTACGAGCCCTACGCTCTAACTAACTGCGCTATCACCGCTCGATATGATACTGTCTATCATTGATGAGCTGTTCGAGCATATGTATGGCTTTAAAAGGGTTCTCAATAGGCGGCTATCGGAATGAAAAAATAAAAAAAACCGTCTCGTTGTATAACGGCACTGACTATTGCTAGAGGAGTGTGTATTGCAATTTCTAATATATTACGCCGGTAATAGAATTAAGGCTAGAAACGGGTCCTTCGAATGGAACATCAAGTTTAATTATTTCATACGCGACATTATTTCCTCTAGCTTCAAACTGAGGGCGTAATTTATCCTCGGACAATATGGCTGAAGTTAACAGAAATCATAGAAATATGTCATTTGCCTTCAAAATCCTAAAGAGAAATAGCAACAATATTATTCAACGAAAGACATTACCTAAAAATATCAGACCTGGATATCCAAGATAAATGTGTATGTGTAATGAGAGTGCAATTCAGGTTTGAAAATTTAATAATACAAGCCAAGTGATTATATTAAGTATCTTATAAATATAACAGGGATAACAATATGAAACACCAATAACAATTATTTACTACGCAGTACAAGAGACAAACACCAATTTATATAGATATAGTATAATAAGATCAATCGATTTGATTTAAGATCGACTTTACTCTATGAGGACTGGGCATCATAAACCAACTAAGATAGGTAAATATAATTCTTGATGGGAGATAACGGGATGTCTTTCAGTTGTCGATTTAATTTTTCCTTGTCTCATAAATCATCACTCCAGCACGTTGTAGACTAACATAAACAACATAACGGTAAAAAAAATCAGGTGACTTCGAAATATCTGTTCAAAAACCTTTATCATTAATGCGTAATTATTGTTTATTAACCAAAAAAAAATGAACATTAATATCAGCATTATGTGATTAACATTTATTTTGCGAAGGAAACATTTTTCGTTGTTATTTACTGTTAATTGAGACATCATTTAAGTATTTAACATTTACGGGGGGTTGGGGGGTTGGTGCGGCGTGAAAAAGCCTTTAACTGCAATTAATTTGTCAGATGGTATTATATTGTCATTATCCCTGATAAACCTTGGTTACCTCTAAATGTGGGATTTTATAAAGTTAGGTAGCAGATTACATGTACGAGTTACTAAGTGTATTGATTATACGCCGATAAAATTCCGAGTTATTTGGTTTGAGTTAGGCATTCTCTGTGTATTAAAAACAACAGAGAATGGAAGGCATGTTTAGTGGAAATACTTCCTGTACTAGGATAATGCATAATGTTCTATGGCTCTGCGTTGAAAACTTGTTTGCATGTTACAGAATGGATTCCTCTCAATATCGCTCATTGCGTAAGAAAATTAAATCGTGAGGATTAGAAACATTATTAAATTATTCCGATTTCCAACCCGACTAACAAAATTGACAATATGCACGTATTTACACATCAAATGCAAGATCATACTGATATTGTCTTGGCATGATTAACAATGCAGCGGAAAATACAAATACAATAGCCATTATCTGATTATGGAGCTAGTCAGATTAAGTATCCAAGGACAACATTTTCATTGAAGCAGATTTAAGTGTTTTTTTAATTATATTAATACTAGAATTTGATATTCACTGTATACACGAACGTGTATTATCTATTACAAACTATCGTGGAAGTTTTCTTAAAACGTTATTAGTTTGGAAATTATGATGTTAGAGTGGTTAAATGAAATTGAAATTCCCACTTGTAAGCAGGAGGTTGGAACTATATACAAATTAGTATCACTAAGCCGTACTTAATTCTCGAACATTATAATCGGAGAGTAACGCATACTAAATAGTAATAAACCGTGAATAAAACATATATAGCATAACTGGTGATATTATCATTAATTTAAAAAAAACCACTATGGACTGTAATATTCTAAACAATTACAGACCTGTTTCAAATCATACATTTTTATCTAAAGTTATAGAAAAGGCAGTTGCTTTCCATCTAAACAAATATTTAATCAATAATAACCTTAATGAATCATTACAGTCTGCCTATAAAAATGGTCACAGCACTGAAACAGCTTTGGTTAGGGTGAACAAAATGATATCATGATGTTAATTGATCAAGGTAAGCTAGTAATACTTGTTCTTCTGGACCTGTCTGCTGCATTTGATACAGTTGACCATAATGTACTTTTCTCTAGGTTAAAAGACATGTTTGGTCTGTCAGGTAAAGTACTTGAATGATATTTAGATCCTATCTGGAACAACGCTCCCAGAGAGTGTCTGTTCATGGTATTTTATCGACATTCAGTTTTTGTTATCTGGTGTACCACAGGGTTCACTTCTTGGTCCTCTGGTTTTCACAATTCATACCCGTCCTCTTGGGATCATTGCGCAGCGATATGGGGTTAAATATCACTTGTATGCTGATGACACACAGCTGTATATATCACTGGATCCTGACAATGAGTTAAATTTCATCTCTTTCTTGAAGAATTTAGAACATTGTATTGCTGATATTCGGCTATGGATGACTCAAAATCTTCTAAAACTAAATGATAATAAAACAAATATTTTATATTTGGCATCACCACATTGTGTTAAATCCCTAAAGACACCAGCATTACAGATGGGTGCATCTTCGATTACCCCTAATGGGTCAGTAAAAAATCTAGGGGTTATTTTTGACCAATGCATTAACATGCATGAACATGTCACATCAGTATGCCGAGCCGCCTACTACCATTTTAAGAACAGCCACTGTTTAAAAGCATTCTTGACACAAGAATTACTTGTAACTGTAGTCCATGGCTTTATTATATCTCGTATAGACTATTGTAACTCCCTGTTATATGGCATATCTGATTATAATATTAATCGCCTTCAGCGAATTCAGAATAGTGCAGCTCGCATTATAACAAATACTAGAAAATATGATCATATCAAAAACTACATTGGCTACCTGTTAGACAGCATATCCATTTCAAGATTTTGTTAATAACTTATAAATCTATTAATGATATGGCGCCAGAATACCTGTCTGAACTGGTGTCCATTAGAAAGTCACCCGGAAAATTCATGTCATCCAGTCAGATTCTATTACAGGTGCCAATGTTTGGGCTCAAGTAATATGGTGATTGTGCGTTTAGTGTTGCAGCCCCCACTTTGTGGAATAGGTTGCCAGCAGATATTAGAAATAAGTCGTCTCTTGAAAATTTTAAATCTCTCCTAAAAACACACCTATTTAAGGTCGCTATCACAGATAAATAATTATTATCTTTTAAACAATTACAGGGTTTTTACAGACATTTATTTGGGGTATTATTATATTACATATTATTTATTAAATATACAGTATTATTGTTATTATTATTCCGAAGAGATGCTACCAAAGCAAGTTTTAAAACCACTGTAACTTTATTTCTAGGAAACAAATTTAATATATCTCTGATTGAAATTTATTTTAATATACAACACTAACATTGTAGCTAATTTGGGAAACCTTTTCTTGTCACCTTTAAGGAAAATATTGAAGTTCTTTATTTCTGAATATTCAATAATGCGTATGTACAGATTTAGTTATCTTTTCGGAAAATTGAAGTCTACAAGCTTGTATCTATCATCATCATCATCATCATCATCATCATCATCATCATCATCATCATCATCATCATCATCATTGCCTTGACTACAAGACGGTTACATTATTTACTAGAGCAGTTTGTGAAGATAGATTTTGTGTTTTGATATTAAATAGTGACTGCTGTCCCGCTCTTGCCGGCCATGGTGCATACCCACAAAACTGATAAATCAACGAAAAAGAGTTGGACCTGGCCAAACACTACCAAGGACACATTAATAATAGGAGAAGAGAATGTGTCCAGGATAACAGCTACGCCGCACCAGAATGTACAGCTTGAAAGCTTCCCTAGTGCCAGACTTCAGCATTTTACTGAAATGCTAAAGGATAAAGATTTATCAGTTCTTTAGAAATATTATTTTAGATTTTAGCACCGGAATAAATGACAGTAGCTCGGATCCTCAGAAAACATCGATTCGAAATGTAAAAACCATATTGACATGGATTAAAAATCGATATGATTCGCGTAATATATTTCTTACTGAAATAAATTATTCAAAATTATTACGGAAAGCGGAACAGATCAACATAGATTTACTCAATCGATCTATAGGTCATTATGACTGGGTTATGGTCATACCCAAGCTGGGTACTCAGAAATTTTAAATTGATTCTAATAGTGTAATTGGAATTACGTGGAGAAAAGACACAGCCAATTAGTCCAACTTAGTTCTTGAGAGGGTCAAACTTACCCCTGTTATAACATAAGTAATAATATTTTAATATCTTTCAAGTCACCTTTTGACGACATTAGAAATATATTTAGTAAGTAAGGGACTCAGATTCGTTCAAACCCCAAAGATGTCTAAAGCATCCATTTTGGAAGCAACTAGAGATTTCGGGAGGAAATTGAAAATATAATATTTCTTTTACTATAACCGTAACAATTTTAGATATCCAAAGACCCTAAAATATAAATTACCTTCTAACTAAGGCATGTTTTAAACCAACTGATATTCATTAGATGTTACACAAACATTCTTTTCACGCTAAACATACCATAAAAGGTTTATTAATTATGCGATCTTTTAGAATATGTTCTAACGAGAATGACTTTGATAAGGTATGGGGTATTCTTTTTCAAACCTTGTGTAAAATAAATTACTCTGAAAGATGGATGCTTGGTATTAAAGGCAAAACTATTAGGGAATTTGAAATAAAACAACGTCGGTCAAATATCGCTATTCTAACTGCCAGCTGTTGGGGTTCAAACTAATATAATGCTATTAACTGCGTGACGTGCTATCTAATAAGTGATTGCTCAAATCGGGTTATTTGATGTCAAGTAGGTTGAAATTTATTTTGATTTATAATTATATTATTCAATTATACTGTGTACTAATATTTTACTTTTCTATTTTAGGCTTGATGTTGTTTGACGAATTATTGGCTGTAGTTTAGAGCACAAAGCCTCTTTTTGTTTCAATAATAGTTACTTGTTTATATTTAGATGATCCTCTTCTGGATTATTTTAGTAATTTGTTTTTTCTTTTCATTTGTTTTCTAATTATAACTGTAATCAAAGTATAATTGTAATTAAATTATACATGCAATTGAATATATTTTTTTAACCAGTTTGGAGTTAAAAATGCTGTTTTAATAAAAGTATAACACTTGTTGCAATGCCTTAATTACCTTTATAAAAAACCAGACACACATACGCACACGGAAGTCTCGTATAACGATTTATAAGGGAATATGGAACAGGTTTAAATATTACTTATCAATATCAGTCAGAAATAAATTACTTTGGCACACAAATATACCCAAAGTGAAGTGTTATCACATTTAAGAAACACGATTTTTTAAATTTAAGATGGTTTTATTTCATGCCATTAATATACTATAAATAGTAGGTACTGAGTTGGATATTTCGAAATGAAAAGTAGTATAATGCTATTTTTATATAATGAAACCATTATACTCTAACCATCTTTATTTTGGCAGGATTTTAGCTTTGTAATGCTCTTATCTATAATTAAATCCTGTCATTTAGAATGGTGTCACGTTATATCTACTCCCTTGGGACTCTATCTTTGAGTATCAGAGTAAATTGAGTTACAACTGTTTTGAAGCGATAAGGAAAGAAGTTATTTAGACATCAACACGTACCTTTATTCCACTTTTGAAGGCTACAGGAAACTGGAAACACGACGCCAAAACAGGATTATATAGATCCATGAAATGACCCTAGTGACAATGAGAGTTTTGCTAATGATATTTGGCTTACTATAAATGGAAATGATACACTTAGCTATAATTCGTTCTGGTACAGGACTTCTTAGGATACTTAATAGCGAGATGTATTCAATATCATATTGATGAAGAGCGTGCTTGACTTATTTGGTTTGTCATCCAGTATCGCGAAATAAATAAAAAAACAAATATACTTCGCTAATTTGATTCAACATAATCTTGTTTATCAGGAACAAAATCGCATGTAATGAATTTTATTCTGTTATACTAAAGTGAACCAACGCAGTAATGCTGATATTGTTATTTCTAATAGTGGAATCAATCAAATAAATTAACTGAAAGAGAGAAAGTATGTGTTTTTTTGTGATGCCAGAACAAATTATGTTTAAATGAGTATGTACTTCGATAAGCTAAGTGAAAATGTTGTTCTCCTTTCAAGGAAATCGGTTGAATAAAAGAAAACATATTTTCCTGATATCTGAGATGTAAAATAAAACGCCCCCCCCCTCTTATTTGTGAATTATCAACTTCCCTAAAATAATGGCCAATAAACGATTTGTGTTCTTGTCCAATGTGTGCTTCTTTCAGTTTGATAAAGTTATCAACATTTGTAGAGGAAACTAACCCGTATAGATTCATTTCAAAGTACGGTTCCTCCTAGAAGAGAGCTGTGAGTGATACTCTCTACTCACAGACATGTCGTAGTATGGCTCAAATCCACGGTTGACTATGTCTCAATAACATTTCGCCTTTAACGTTGCTTGATTCCCTTAGGGGATAGTATGGCCGATTGATTCTACAAGAGTGGTTATTAAACAACGTTTCGCATTTCCCTTCTTTCGCTTGTAGAGTATGCTTTGTGACTCTACGTGCATGTGTGCGTTCGTTTACTGCTCATGCCTGCAAATGACCATGTCACTATATATAAATATAGATATCGTGCTAAAACATTTGTTAACAATTATCATTTGCCATCCACTCAAATGGAGTATAAATTAGCAATAAATTAAACTAATAAAGCTTAAAATAAATACAATTCAATGTTCTTCGCCACTAATTGTAATCACAATCAGTTTTATTCTAGATTTCTTTTTAGATTTACGAAGTAAAACATGAAATATCCATATCCTCGTGGGCAATAGAAACGAGAAGACCAGAAAATATATCAATATATTTGTAGATGATTTGAAAAAATATCATATATTGAAATGGTTTGACCCGTAATTAAATTTTGACCCGTAATTAAATTTTAAAAATCCAATCCATTTTCCGACTACTTTTACTTGATACGACTGTAAAGTAGAATATAATCGAAAGTTGATTTCTTTAGTAGAATTTCATGTTTAAACGAAACATGTTTTTGTTTATGATTCAGCTTAAACATTATCAACCAAAGAATGCACTCTCAAATCTGTCTAAATTTAATTCTTCAATTTTCATTTTATTTTATACTCGTTTCTTTATCTATGTTAAAAGTTATAGGAAAATCGAGTTTGTTATTTTTTCCATATTGAATTTACTCCGTGTTTGCAAAATACATTTGTCGTAAGATTTTCCTCAGTTTGTTATATTCATTTATTTATTGTTTGTATTTAATTATATTTTGTTCAGAATTTGTTTTTTTAGTTTCATGTGAAGGAGTTTGGATTTAGTTCTTGATGAGATAAATACTATTGTAGTTATCCACGGTTCACGGTTGCTAAATTTCTTATGGATTTTTTAATTGTTTAGAGCAAAGGCCTTTTCAAATGCACATTTATAAATGTCCATGAATCTCGTGTAGACATCGTTTAGGCAACGAAAATGAAAGATTTTTGTAAAATCAGAATCATCAAGATAATTGCAAATATAACAATTATTTATTTACAAAATAGATAATATACACCAGTTTTACATATTTGACAACTGACCAATCTGAGAATTATTCTGGTGCGATAACACCGAAATCTAGTCTTACTTCCCGCCATCAAGATATCATAAATAGTATGCATTAAGTAATATACGAGATGTACTAGAATGCTATCAATGTCTGATAAAATCTTTACACCTTAACAATCTTAGTTTTGCCGCATTTTAGATTATTAAGGATCATATTATCTATAATTAAATCTGGATACTTAGAAGGGAATGACGCGAAATTCACCCTCTTATGAATCAATCTCTGGATATTAAAGTAAATTGAGTGACAACTGTTTAGCAGCGATAAGGAAATAAATACTTTGTGTATCAACGGATAACTTTATTCTAAGTTAGAAGGCTGCAGCAAATTGAGGATGTGATATAAATAAAACATTGTGACCCTTTTAAGCCGAAACAGGATTATTTTATTGTGTATCTCTCTGTGTGTGTATGTGTGTGTATGTGTGTGTGTGTGTGTGTGTTGTAAAGAAGTAGGTAATCCAGTAGACCTTTTAGTATTTTCGGAGCCACGAAGCTTAGCGCTCCATGGAAGTGACTCTATCTGACCTCTCCAGGGATTACTCGTACATTAAACGACCGACTTCAGACCAATCAATGAATGGTTTAGTGAAAATAATAAGTATTCGTTAATTATGACTGATTGCTAACGTCCACGTAATCTCAACTTCTTTTTATAAAAATCAGTTAATAATATATATAGACACCAGAAGCCTGAGTGTGGATTTATATTATTATCAAAAGATTAACAAACAAAAAGAAGGTTTATAACATTTATGACACTGGTCCATAACATTATATTTGTCTGCATAAATATTTGTTTATTGCAAAGTGTTTATAAGATTTTAAAGTTAGCATTGTTATACAGAATCGAACAAAAGAATTTACATAAGAATATCCTTTCCAGCGTTATATAAAATGAAAGGAATACAATCAATAATGTATTATAAGCGTAATGTCACTACGAAGATGGCTATGAAGTATATCTACCATAACAGCCGTATAATCAAAATAAGAATTACATAGTAATTACAATTACGTGAACTTGATTAAATCTATTGTATGATGTACAGGTTTTTGGACCTTATCAAGATAATGAATGTCTTACAGCTACACATCATATACATATTTATCATCTGAAACGCTTCATTACCTTTGAGGTCGCTCGGCCCATTAACTTACATGTGCACACATCAATCATCATCATCATCATCATCTAAGAACTGAGTGGTTATGATATCAATATACTCCATTATCGAGAAGAATCGTCACAAAAAATCAATCGAGAGAGATTATTTTCTTAAAAGAGTTATCAAGTGTTGTTTCTGATGACGAGGGAGAGCAGAATATTTGGGTTGGTCAAGAAATACACTATGCTGGTTTATGGATCACTAACACGTGTATTATTAAGAGAGAAGAGATTAATATTTATGTACTGAAAAGATTCTCGTTTTAGAGTTCGTAGACGTAATAACGATAAAGCTCCTATGACGTTCAGAGTTCAAACACAAGTTGATGAGATCATCATTTCTGGTGTAATTGATTACAAGTAACAAGTGTTATATTTACTTTGTCCGAACTGTTCTATAAGATGAAGAAATATTTTACTTTATATGATATCAAGCGATGATTAAAAAAATGTGAAACGATAAGAATATGTCATAGAAAAAACTTGCAGAAGTGTTAAATAAATCAATATAAGGCCACTAATGCAGGTATTTGAATACTACCTATTACATTACATAATAATTATATAATACGAAGTGATAATTAACGATAACAAAATTAAGAAAGATGATATACAAATACTGATAAAGTTACTTTTTTTATTTTACTATTTATTGCTCGTTTTGACATTACAGTAAATAGAACACTCACAGGTCAGAGTTTGAACCTAAATGTTTCATGTTTTTAGATCGATGCAACTTTATGACGATAATTAATAACACGTAATTAATAATAATATTAAAGTTCTACGCCAGAGACAATTAACCCGATAAAGAGAGTATCTAATAACTAATAATGTCTAGAGTTTAGATTTCTCTACATCTATGTATTAGTTTGACTCTATGGCCTAGTGGATAAGATCGTGGGATTTCTTACTCATGGTCATGTTGTGCTGGAGGTCGGAGCTTTGATACCCGGCCGTGGTACTATAGTAGGAGGAATTTGTAATCAACCAGGCAACTGGCAAGGATTTCTTCACCGAATATGTCGTATATTGTAAATTTATTTATAATTACTCACCGTGGTGAAGCAGTAAATTACATACCATATACGTCTCTCTTATTTGAGGTAGATAAGCCACGTAAAATAACTGCCATTTCGGCCAATTATTATTATTATTATTATTATTATTATTATTATTATTATTATTATATGCCATTAAAAATGACTTACATATATTTGCAAATGACGTAACTCTATTACGATTTAAATTAGGAAGGACAACAACATGCATAAAGCTACATACATATTAATACATAGGACATGCATGCATGTATACCGCGCAAACATACATATCCAATAAAGTGATAAAGTCATATACTCATATACTCATAAACACATATACATACATAATGAAGTCACATGCTAAAAATAACATTCATTATTATTTGTAATTAATAATAGTTTTACTGTTCATTATTATTTAAATGTAATATAATAGGTGCTAAATTACCCCCTAATTGTTATCTCTTCTACTTATTGTGTAAGGTGATTATGAATAAGATTTTATGTATGCAAACAATATAGTAGTAACGATATGATGACACAAATGTCATATTAAGACTTTCCTATTATTCAATAAATACCTGCCCCTCTTCCCAGTGGAACACTATCATATTTCACGAACAAACAATTTTTAATGGATTGGATTAGACCACATTTATATACAGAAAATCAAATTATTACTTAAAAACATTATAGAAATAAACTATTTGAGAGCTGGTAGTCATTCTATAAATACGTCTTGTGTTGTTCCTCCGTAAAATAACGAAGTTATTCCTGGCTTTATATGCAAAATATTTCCGGAAATTAATTCATTTACTGCATATCGTTTGTGAAATGTGTATAACAATAGACACATGACAAAACAGAATCTTTTACCCACAAAATTCCACGTCTATCTGCACATATTATTCTAGTAAAGGTATGATACATTTAACGTTATATTGTGAATTTGAGAAACACCAATTATTGTTTCTCCTCCAAGTTTTATAGAAGAGGAATAACTGGATAGGGACGTCAAGCGTTTATGACATGTAAGACAGTTCTTATCTCTTCCGTGATATTTGAACAATATTAAATCTTTGCAGATTGATATATTATATAATCACTGAGGGATCCCAGTAAAACAGTTAAGTGGATCCGTGTATAGTTAAGGGAATTCAGAGAAGATGATCATTCTCTCGGTTGTTATGTATGTGAGGTAGGATTTAGAGGCTGCCACACCCTAAAAGATGAACACTGGCTTATTTCAACATTTAATGTAGTTTGTGTACGTATTAAATGTATTATTTCTTTGATGTGATTCATGGATTGATGAGTGACGAGTTACATCGATAGTTGGAAAGGCGAGACTGTTAGGCTTCATAATATAATGTGTAAAAGGGAAAATGAAGCATTGTAATGGGCGATTTATTATCTACTATCATTACCTATTTATAATTGGAATTTTATTTGTTTGACATACTGAATAGAGATATATTGTCTTAGTTCTAACGAAGATGTATTTAATGTCATTATATTTTGGCTTTCTATAAGGGTTGAGGTGAAAAATATATGTTGTACATGTAAATAAATTATATTCATTAACTGTGTATTATTAACATGATTAGAATGATTATAGATGCTAAATTAATGATTTTAAAACCAAAGTTTTAGTTATCCGTGACATGGCGGCATTCTGTATATGAGGCTAGCTTTAGACTTTATGAAGAGGAGATCTTCATAAAGTCATCCTTGGTTACCAAATAGTGGCTCTTAAGGAAAATGATCGGCAAAGTATCGAAAGTCGTCAACAATATATAATTAGGTTTTGGTTAAATTAGATTAATGAAGACGTTAAGTGTTTTGTTTGGCTTGATTTACCTCGACTTTTATCTTCTTGGCTTCAGGGTATAGAGATGATGAGGACGTAGGTGCAATGTTAGTCAGATAGAAAGACATATTGACTTTTACTGGAGTATAAATCATGTTGTGATTTAATTTTTAGGCATTTTATTGTACAATTGGACTTTATTATTTGTTAATTTTCCATTGGCCACAAATAAAGAGTGAGTTATACGATTTGTGAGATCGTTTACTTCAAAACCAATCAATGTGTACGTGTATTTATTAACCTTTAAAAAGGGATTGGTGAGATATTACACATGTTTTAGTATGAAAAGTCCCCACTCTGGATTGAGTCTCATGAAGAATCGTCCAGAGTTTGAATTCAACCTTCGAGATTCTCGGTGCCTGTGCCTTATTACACTCTGTTAAAGCGCACACAGACACACACACTTTGTGGTAAACTATTTTTAAACACATGACTATATTTATAACTCATGAAATTAAGCACTGTTTGTTTTATATATATATATATATATATATATATATATATATATATATATATATATATATATATATATATATATATATGTGTGTGTGTATTTCTCTCTGTCTCTCTGTCTGTCTGTCTGTCTCTCTCTCTCTCTCTCTCTCTCTCTCTCTCTCTCTCGCTCTCTCTCTTTCTCTCTCTGTGTGTGTGTGTGTGTCTAAAAACATATTTTTACAGTTTGGAATGCATCTTCACTATTACACCATGGGAAATATTAGACTTAACCGAACAAAAAAGCAATAGATTAACATAAACTGTTGTGTGTCCCTTATATTTGATGAGACTAATAGTAATTCTGGGTTATCAAGTGTATTTAGTCAGCTCCTTTTATTTATTTGTTCTTCCAATTTACCAATACACTATCATTTATATAAGAAAATTTATTTATTTACTTAATGATGTCCGAGTCATCTAATATTCTCACATGTAGCTTCGTGTCTTTAGAACAATAGTCAATATTTAGCAATCGTTTGATAACTGGCATTGAATATCTCCTTAATATTATATCAGCATTTAGAGTTTTGAAAAGGTTACACGGATTTTTAACGACACTAACGTGCAATCCATTCCATGGAGTCACATTTGATGCGTCTATGATACGGAATGTCAATACTTGTACCGATTGACCGCTGAGTCATTCATGGTTCTTGTCTCTATGTTCATTGTTCGTGTCATGTTTCGCCACAACAAACACGGACCAGTAACAGCTGGATACTAGTCAATGACTATCAAATTACTATAACTCCAACGTCCAGAAAGATTACTATGACCAATCACGATGATGACATGTAATGTGGTCACATCTGTTTAGTTGCAAAATGTATTAACATTAATCATTGTTATTAAACTTATCTCTTAACGGAATTAATTTTACGGGTTCCTACAATGCACCCGGTAAGTACATAATGTTCATATAACATGGGATTCTTTCTAAACAGCGGTTGTGACTGGCAACAGGCTGAATCTTATAAAAAACAAAAAACTAAAAACAAACAAACAAACAACAGCAACAAAACACTACGTAGTACAACATAATGAATAGCATAAAAATAAACAGTTGTTTCCTACTTTTTACGGTAATTAACTATAGTACCGTTATCTTGACCTTTGTGAGAGGTAATTTGGGTGGTGTTTAATTTGTTAGCCTGCCATAAATCGATTGGATATTTATCAGAGATCGCTAGCTTCTGCTAAAATCAAATTATATCTGCTATAATCCTTGAATTTTTAACTATATAGTTTGATTTAAAATGATGATTGCTTTTTTTATTTATGAGTGTAAACATATCTGCTTCTGATTATCGAACTTCAAGAGTTTGTATTATAAATTACGAGTCGTCTCATAATTTAGAAATGAAAGTACAATTCATAAACTGGTTTAAGGAGCTTGACCTCATTGTTTAATGTATCGATGAATTTATATTTTGGTTATGAATTTTGTATCGTACGTTGACTATGAGATTGCTCAACTCCTCCACTAGGTGCGCCACTGAGGTCGATTCTTTTCGAGGATATTGGCGCTATTGAAATGTATGTTATTATTATTATTATTATTATTATTATTATAAGAAACGAAGTATGATTTCCGATAAACATTAATTATGCATAGTTCAGTATTTTTAACTCTAATGGTATGTTAAGGTCTGAACCATTCTAAGTTTGGGTAAGTCTTACGCGGTTTAGAATCTTATTATTGAAGTTTACTCTGTAATTTGTACAGTCAACTGTAAATTTAAACTTTAATGAACGCTACGTTTTTACATGGCAAACAATTTATATAGGGGAAGAATTTACATTAAGTTTAATTATAATTTTTAAATATTTAGGGATGTAAAAATCGTAATGTTTGCTTTCATTTTATTTCTAGCTTTTCCGAATTAATGTCTTTATTTGCGACGATTCTTTTTTGGAAGGTAACTAATTATTATATTAGTAAACAATTCTTTCAATCACCATAATGGTTTATTGTCGTATATTACTAATTAAACTATGTTGCTAGTATACGAATGCTGACCTGTAGCTACCCATATAGCGAAATGGCATCATTCATTAGACGAAAAGGTGTAAACTTCACAATACAGCTACAGTATTACGCATTTGTTTCGCGTGAACGATTTCGCTGTTTCAGACATGAAACTGACACTTCTATCCCTCCTTCACCAAGCAACGGCTTCCCGTCTGGGAATGACTTCGAAATAGCTGAATCTAAATTATTTATCCCTCGTTGTTGGAGCTAAGCCATTATAATGACGACGGAGACATGACACCTATCATACACGGGCTAGCCTCTCCATTTATAGCCTCGCCGGAACATAGAGAACGATTAAGGGGACGTGATGTGGAACTTCTAATGAAGTAAGGAAATGTTTTTTTTTTAAATAAGATAGCGGCCGTGAGACATCACTGGCTACACAATAATGGTACATGAAGGAAATTGCTCGGCGAGGTATGGAAAGTCAGCAATCAGCTATTACTAGCTTTGGGCTAAGCTTTTTGTCTAGCACGGTTTACTTTGGCTTACGTGTTCTTGGCTTCAGGGTAGAGGGATGAGGGGTGCTGGGAGGATAACAAGGAATTAGGCACAGAAGCAGTCATACAGATATAAACTGGGATATCGTTAACCTCAGTACCAATCAAGATGCACATGTATTTACTAGCAAAGTGATACATATTGGGCGATACACTCACCCACTTGTCCTTCTAATGTTTTGTAGCATAAACCCTGTTCTGATAACTTGGTATATTTTATGTTAGACTGTATATTACTGATATTCTTGCATTCACATGAATAAAATGTATTTTAAATACGTACTCATTTGTGACTTTGGATTTCACTGCCTAAACGTGAGACATATTGAAATGTGAGCGAGAGCTAGATAGATAGATATAAATACAGAGAGGGAGAAGGAGGTGGGTGATATATATATATATATATATATATATATATATATATATATATATATATATATATATATATATGAGAGAGAGAGAGAGAGAGAAAGAGAAAGACAGAGATAGAGAGAGGAGAGAGAGAAGGAGAGAGAGAGAGAGAGAGAGAGAGAGAGTAATGCTAATTTTAAATAGCTAAATATAGGATGTGTATTCCATTTATTTGCTATTAATAATCGATCAGGATTACTGTACCAGTATGTGGTTTACAAAGTAGATTTATCATCGATTTGAATTACGGACTGTAAAGTGATTTGAAGTAATATTCGTGACATCACGTCCTCTGTGATGTACACTGTACAGTATGATAAAAGTAGCATAAGTGTCTCTTGAAATATATTTAAGGCTGATGGGTCTAGTAGCAGTGTTTGTTCTGCTATCATGGAAGTTATGATTAAGTTTGTATTTTTAATTAAACGATCTCAGCAAACGAATAAATCAATAATCTTACCAATTTTATTAATTCCAAAGCTACAATATAATCTGAATAGAGAAAATGTCCTTTATCGCTAAGAATACTAGAGTAAAATGTCCTTGGCAAATACAACATATTAACTTACGTACCTCAGTAAACCCCCCCCCCCAAAAAACAAGTGTCATCTAAATGGATAATTATTTGACTACCAGCTGATTGTCAGGAATGGAGCGGTTTAGTTAGATGAAGTGATTGACAACCCGATGTAGAAACATTACATGACAAACAGACAAGAACATATCGGCTCATATCGGCTCAATATCAGAAACGTCGTCGGTGAGATTAAATAATCTGACTGTGTAATTGAGTGGTTTGTTTATCCTAGGATATTGTCGTACCTTGGAAATATGACTCATGGCATATCGATAGAGAAACATCTAATAAACACAGGTAACGCTGGGAATTAGAGTCTTGACCTGGATGTTCCCAGCGCTGTGCTTAGGTAGTGCACTATCTGAGTGCACTAAAGTACCTGCTAGAGACAATGGGTACAACGTTAATATTCTGTCATATATTGTGTGAGGCCGACATCAAGTGAGAGCCGTCTTCTATTGTCAATGACCGGGGACATCGGAAATATGTGATTAAGGAACTACTCACAGGAGTATTGAGATGATGAGATCCTACAATTTAGACAACGGTAGCACAGAACCCCAGTAACTGTATTGGCCCAGCGCCCTCTGACTCCTACAGGAATGGATCGATATGAGTAAAAACGATAGTTGTATGTAGAGGCTATTATAACACTGATAATGATAATATTTATAGCTTTATCTGGTTATTGCCCGATTTAACATTAAGTTCATATTTACTGGTTACTAGCTTCTTGATCTAGACAGATACCTAAGTGATCAAGTCCATTAGCATAATTAATCGTTAATACAAACGATACAAATCGATACAATGAACATTATATCACGGATAAATCGATGACAGGGCACGTTTAGTAGTTCTAGATAATGTCTAAAATCGTATAATCCACTGACACATCCAATTCGCCACTAAGCCCAGGGATGAAAATCGATCAGTGTGTGTTTACATTAGAATATTGTCTGTAAAAAGCGTCAGTTCTGTTTCTATGCTAATTTAGATATCAAAACCAATTCTGTATGTGAAATTATCGTCGGAAATCATCAGCATACAAGTCACAACATTTTATGACTTACAACAGTAATGTTACGGCGTAGAAAGGGGATAAATATATTAAGAGTAAAGCACCCTAGAGAACAAACACCACCACCACCACCACCACCACAACAACAACAACAACGACAACATCAATAATGTAAGAGAAGACTACTGACAACATAGACATACGATACTATTAGAACATATTTCCAAAAGTTACATTATCTGCTGCTAAAGTGTTCGTGAAGGTTGTTCAATTCGAATGTTCGTTTGAGGTCTAGGCACATCTAAGATATAGATATCTATAGCTATTTCGTTTGTTTGGTCGAGGATTTAATGGATATTAGAAATACCAAAAAGTTACTTTTCACATATTTAATTTACTTGCCATCTATAGGTCCTTTTAACTATTGTACACCGTTGTAATGATATTAGTACAATAAAGGTGAGATAATAAACTGGAACTGCTTTTAATTTTTATTTATTTATTATTTATTCCGTATTATTTCTACCTAATTCAAATAAACACGACTCGTTTCATTAGATAATATGTAAGTTGCTTTTGTTGTTCAGTCTGTCTTGTCATGCCTACGGGACAATGGTTCTCGAGATAAACTCCTTGTGGGGCACTAGGGATTATGAGGATGACAAAATAAGATATGAAAGGGATTGGTTAGAGAAGCCTTCCGGATCGTTAATAAAATCCCATAGATAGATGTGAATGGGCTCATAGGTTTAGTCTAGAGCGTCTAATAAGACGTCTATAAATAGATAAGGATAACAAACGAAAGGAAGGATGAAGGTATTTCCTTTTGTGTGAGTCGGCTTCAAATTGAGGGATTTACGTGCGTTTATTTCTTTTTCTGATAATGAAACCTTATTTACTTTTGGTTCAACTTCTTTGGTCTCTCTCCCCCCCCCTTCTAAATTTCTTTGAGTACATGCACACTTCCATGAGAATGTAGGAAGTAATTTATAAATGGAGTTCTAGAGTTGCTCAGAGTGAGGGTGAGTAATGAAGAGAATTATATATATATATTTTTTTTAAAATCCCTTTTTTACAAATATATATTAAATATTTAATATAAATTTATATTTGCCAACTGTATAATTAAAAACATGCCTTTAAAATATATATATATATATATATATATATATATATATATATATATATATATATATATATATATATATATATATATATATATATATATATATACGGGGTGTGTGTGTGTGTGTGTGTGTATGTTTAAAAAATATACGTATGTTTTAATAAGTAATTTGGAACAGTTTACAGCATTAATGTATAGATTTGTGGAAGCATATGTCTCCCAGGATGTTTAGAGAGTTGATGTTCTGAGCCAGTGCCACTATAGATGTATCCTAAAACACACATTGTTAGTGCCAGACATTATATCTATTTCGATCCAGGTTCTTTATTACACCAATGTAAGAATGTTTTGTCATGAACGGAAATGTATGAGGAGTAGCGGATAGGTTTGAGTAAATCATAGTAATTACTTAGAATTGGGGTGATATTTTGGTCTAGTCCAGTAATAATCCACTGTGCAGTATTATTACTTTTTATTAGCTAAATCACTTCACTGATTCCACATGTAGGTTGTTTACGTGTAATCACGTGTTCAAGAAATTGTAATGTTGGTTAACGTGCCGAGAGCCTATGAAAGCACTACTATTTCACTCAGGTTAGAGAATAACTCGCGACCCCAGACTTGTTGGACGTCTGTCAATACCGGTGATATAAAGATGAGGTCAGCATCTGGGGTGTCGAACTTTGAACCACAGAAAAGTACTTTCGAATGTAAACTGTAGTGGCAAAGTAGTGATGTTGTGTATACACTAACTATTGAACCACACGCACGTGTTGGTTACTGCCAGCTGTGGTGTCAAATAGTATTTTTTCGTATGTGCTTCCGCTTTTGTACCTAGTATGCATGTAGCGGCTTCCCCGTGGGCGTGACATATTTGTCGCGTATGAAAAGCGGATTAGCTGGATTCCACAGGCTGATGAGTAGACCAGACACATGTATAGGTATGTATGTATTGATATGTGGTGTAGAACATTATATATTTAGATTGATGTAGTTTTATTTATGTAGAGATTGATGGAGGCATAGATGTTGATGTTCTGAGCCAGTGCCACTATATATGTATCCTAAAAAGCACGCGGTCGCTCGCACGCATGTCCTAACACGCATGCACGCGCTCGCACGTACACATACATACCTGCGCACGCATACCCACATTGGCGCGCAAGCACACACATATACATACGCCCGCACGTACGTACACACACATACTATCATTTCCCCAATTTTCAAAAATAAAACAAAGCGTATTGGCTACATATCAGACAAGAGTTTATTAACAACTGATAAATCGATCAATGACATAGCACCTGAATGCGAACATGTATCCATTAAAAATGGTCTAAAAATCAGGTAATCCAGTCAGATACTAAATTCTCGTCTGAAGTCATAAGGGGATTGTGAAATTAGGATAGCAGCATCCCTTTGTGGAACAGCTTGCTGGTGGAGATCATACGTGGTGCGTCTCTTAAAACGTTTAAAAGAATTTCCGTTAAATATGGTTTTAATTGGTAAATTATCAAATGGTTTTCCAAAGCAGATGTCCTGATCTGCGGATATCCATCTATTATAAAAGGATATTCCAAAGGTATTCCAAGGGACAGCTGCTCCATATTATTGCCCAAATAATGTAAACTAATAAGACAGCACACTTCATAGCCATCCTTTGTTGTAGATCACTGCCGACTCACATCAAAACGGTAACGAAAACGCTCTCTTTGAAGTTAGAATGGAGAATTAGATTAGATTATCTTAGTATGTCGTCTTATGGGGAAAGCTGAAGCCACTGGATATGCTCTCAGAAGTCGTGAAATACCATTGTTTATATGGAGGTATTTAGGAATGTATAATGAAATTATCTAAATTTTAATATTAAGTGAATGTCAAAATCGTATTTAACGTTTTTTTTAATATATATATATATACTTATATATATATATATATATATATATATATATATATATATATATATATATATATATATATATATATATGTATATGTGTGTGTGTGTGTGTGTGTGTGCGTGATTAATAAATTACAGTTTTCTCATATATACTACTAACTGTTTAAGGTAGATGAGCTGACTTACGATGAATTAACCTTTTATGCGAGATGGTCAGTTTAGATACCACATAGATCAGTGAGATAAACTTATTTATTTCAGGCTATTATGGTGCGGCGAGAATTTAACAAAGAACGCTAAGAACAGATATGGCCTTTTGCAATATTTAGTTTCTAAATTATAGGGCTAACTATTATTCTCTCTTTGTTCACGGAAGTGTTACAATGTTAGAAGAGACTGTTTACAATTAATAGTACTGTTATATCAAACAATATCAACCGTGATCGATAAATTGCCGTATAGAACTTGCAGTATGGTTTCTACTGAGAAGATAATTGATAGAAAAGAACATTCATACTAACATGATCATATGCAATATTTAACAAAGTATTCATAATTTACTGACATGGGCATTGTTTCGATGCCACAATTGTCATTAGTTACATTGCAAGATCTACATGAGTCAATAATATTGATACCCGTCAACTTGAATCTGCATATTCCATATAATATAATACTAAAACGCTTCTCTAAGAGTATTAACGATGTGAGGTCTTGTGTAGTGCATCTCTTCTTTTGATGCTGTGCTAGTTAAGTGCGTCATTTATGTCGTCACTAGTTAAATATTTATTAATATATAAAATAAATTTATATTATATTATTATATTTATAAATTATTTAAAATTTTAATTAAATATTAATATTTTTTAAAAATAATATTATTTTAAATTTTATAAATTAAATTTTATAAATTTAATTAAATTTAATTATTATTTATTAATAAAAATAAAAAATAAATAAAAAAAATAAAATTAAAAAAAAAAAAAAAAATAAATATATATATATATATATATATATATATATATATATATATATATATATATATATATATATAATGAACACACCCGCTAGTTTCGCTGAAATGATAATCATGCGAGTTATTCTTATATATGTATCAAATTAAATTCCACACTTTTCTTGATTTGGTCCAGTGAAGTTCTATGACTTCTCTATTCTTAGTTTTGAGTCTACTAGGAAGCTGAAAGAATTAAATAAACATATTACACTAAAATATCATATTAGTTCACTAACAGATAATTATAAAATCATAATCTGTAAAACGTTTTATCAATCCAATAATATACAGTTCAGCTCATCATTTATGAATTCAGTATCATTTCTGTATGAGTTTGTTATTGGATTATGAACAACTTATTATTAGAAACCCCATTTTCATCTTTATTGCAAACAAATTGAGTGTTTAAACTGAGCAAAACCCAATATAATAAACGTCTGTAGCGCACATACAATTATGGATAGATAACGCTTGGTTCCAACAATGTCAACAAACAAGCCTCAAGTACTTTCCCCTTTTGTTAACCCAGCAAATTACATATGATATGTTGATACAATTAATGATATATACTACACGAATATAAGTCATTTAATGAACAGGGCATTTCAATTTCTATATTCTGTGAAGTACCAACTTCAATAACAAGATTGAGAAGTTTAAAAAACAGCTATTTATTAAATTTGATTAGAATGTCAATATAACAGCTGTGCATATTTACAATAGATAATCAGTATCAGTACAATATCGAGATGACAGTTGTTAATTAGTTACTGTTCATATAGAAAATATACAGGTAATGTTTTCGAAGGCAATCAACCCCATGCTATAGCGAAGAATAATAATAAAGAATCACGTATCATTGCATAGTCACATTTTGCTACAGAACCAGTGGCATTATTTAGTAAATATAAAAAGATATTCAGTGCCAATATATTGTCAGTGGTAATAGATGTAGTTGAAAATCCTCACATCAACTTTGTGACAAATATTTAGCCGCGTATTCCATTTTTTAGAACCAACTATTAAAATGACGACTAATAATCATTCCATAATATCACCTTATAAGCAATGCAACAATTTATTAATAAAATAAATAAACACCGACAATGTGTGTCAAAGCATGACTTAATAATATAAAAATATCATTTTAATTCAATGTGTTTTCAAATATCTTTGTGGTTACTATATAAGTATCCCTCCATCATTTCCTCATACTAAATATATTTCTATCAGGACCAAGCCTGAAGGAACATTTTCAGATGTATAGCAGAAGATGGATATCATTTGTATAAATATTTTGCCTCAAAGGATTGCAGGAATTCACTCACTTCCCCACTCTTGGTCCATACCTAAATGGCGCCATTATCATCATACCAAATCAAGATACATATGGTTGATAATGAAACCGAGCTCTTATAAACCCACTTAAATGCCAATGTTGATACGCCCTTCGGTCTCAATTTGTCGATGAAACCCGCGATACAAATATAATCTGCGTCTAAACACGGCATTAATATAAACTAACATTAGAGATTAATATTAAGACCAAGCTCGTTCGATGTGAAGACGCTTGGATCAGCGTAAAGTACATCATTAATATTATATAACTGAAACAATGTTAAATCGCTAAAGATCTAACTGTTATAACAATCTTAATGTCATAAAATGAAATAAACAGAATAACCATTATGTTATTGGTTTACGTTTGTTTTATTTACCAAATCCTACACACGGTTTTCTTTTGTTTGAGACGCTCTTCCGTTAGGTTTTTGTCAGTTTAATTTACTATAAGTTATTTTATTATTTGTCCAGTTCCCTTTCATCGCCAACACAGCGACTTACACAATTTTCCGGGTCATTTAACAAAATCAATATAAATAGTCATTTGTTGCCTACTAGGAACGTGAGCCATATTCGGTGATCACTTAAGGACGTATCTGTATAGTACTTATTTAGATAGATAAAGTAATACGGCTGCTTGTGGTAATTTGTGCTAAAAAGGGATCGAAGTAAAAAAACAAATTTCCTTAGAAATAGAAACTAAAACAGATGAAACGGATGCTTTGTTTATTTAGTCAATTTCCTTGATTGAAATACAGTATAGTAATCTAGCTTTATGAAGTAAATAAATGAATTTTTATTTATGCAAAATATTTGTCTTTTCTTTTTGTCTTTTCTTCTGCAACAAATTTATTTGACTAAAAGGAAGAAGAAAACGTTTATCCAGTAGATCAACATAATACATATGAATAAAAAACGTTTAAACAAGATGCAAGAAAACATTATGCATATAAAATAAAAACACAGCTCAACACAAATATTTAACATACAGCCAAAACATACAATAAATGCTACTGGTTTTATTAGGTTTTCGTAGATTTTTCTGAGATGTTAACACCCGCCAATGTGTACAGCAGGAACTATCTAGTTATCCCGACTCGCCTTAGTGTCTTCTAATTCTTCTGCCACATCAATTACCTTCTGATAACATATCAATTAACAGATTACAAGATGAACACTTCCATTTTCTACATGTTTATCAGTCCTTTTAGTCGGTATTCTTGGAACATTGATCCCCATCTGATTTGTTTTCTACTATGTAGAATCAAAGATAAACATATGACCTTCCATCCATATGGACGCTAGACAAGTATCTGATCTCTACTATAATTGTTATTTTATTTATAATTTTATTATATTTGTGTGGAGGGAGGCACTTCTGTTGATTACACAACAACAATGACAATCACTATCGATCATTTACACATTTAATTAAAATACCTAGTTCTTAGTTTTTATACCGGAGTGGATTCTAGTATGATACGTACGTCAAGTGCTTAATTAAAATGTTGAAGTATAAATTATAAGGTCTAAACAACGAAATATCGTACCTGAACTGAGAAATATTCCAATGCTATAACATCGAAAAGGCGCCTACCCCCGTATAACAACTAAAGAAGCTAATCCATTTAGTACACGTTGCTGTATAATGTGAATGAGGATAAACATCTGAAAAGTGATGTAGGCTCATATTTTGATACAAATTTAATAACAGAATGTCATGTCTATTTGCATACCATATTATTATAATGAAACCACGAGGCATTTAATAATACACTTATCACATTTGGCCCTTCCCGAAGACTTCCATTATCCGTGTAAAGACACTCAAAGCTTATATCCTATATACCATTCTCTTATACTCTGTAATAACGGTGTTCAATAGATATATACTGCTTCACTATATATAAAATGGAGTAATACAGAAGCAGCCAACACTCATTCCAGGATAATAATGAATGGGAAAACCCTCAATAATTAACACATCCTTAATGATGTAGACTGATTTATTTCAGCATTAAATGGAGCTTCTGCCTTGTCCTTGCGGTTGGATAAGTATCCTCGTTGATTTTGGTGTATTGGGCTAGAATGAGTTACCCAAAGAAATAGCCTTATGACGAAAGTCATTAAGGGTGTGTGAAGGTAAACAAAATAAGTTATAGTGTGCAAATGGAAATGAATAATTGTGGTAGAATTTAATATCTGGTACTATTACATATCTATAATAAGGTACTGTGTGTTGATATAGCGGATAAAGGTAATTGGGTCTTGTTTTTGATAAAGACCTAATAAATGTAAAAATGTTTGAGGGGGGCAAATTGAATAAACTAGATTTAGGTCTTCTACGAATTTAAGTTGCTTTCTTTTCATTTCCTACAAAAATAATTGTTACTATAGAAATATATATTATATATCTATATAAAACATAATTTAAAAAATGAAATATGCTAAGTTACTTATTCTTTCAAAGGTTATAATTGTTGCCTGCTGTTTATCGAAACATCTTATTATAGATCAACTTAGATAACACTAATTAAATGAGGCAAGTTTTAGACTTCGTGAGGATAAAATGTTTCTGTAGAGTATTGTATTTTATGTTTCCGTCATGTGACCAATTTGATTCTTGGATCCATAACATGGATACATGGACACATTTTCGCTAAACAACGGCGACCTGTTCGGGAATTATATTCAAATAATAGAATGTAACTAATTTCCGTTCGCTGCTAGATTTAATTCATTACAGTGACAATATATACATGCCACCCATTATACACGGGTTAGCCTCTCCACGTATCGTCAACCCAGCAAATATAACGATATGGTGGACGTGGAACTTTTATAAGACAGCGGCCATATGACATGACTGGCTACATAACAATGACATTTGAAGGAATTTATTTGGCGAGGTATCGAAAGTCGACAACATGGTGTAATTATATTTGAGCTAAATTAGATTAAACTCGATGATAATCTATTTATTTAGCTGGTTTTACTTTGGCTCACACACAAAAGCAGACAATCGGCCAGTTGGTATATCTAATGAACAGCAGATCAAATATGCCAATTGAAATATGAAGTCAGGCAACAGTATAATAATTATCAAGAAGGTAAACCAATACGTCGACAGATACTTTACCTCATGTATATCATTGTAGATTATTATCTCTTATAACTGATCTACAATAATATCTACTGAACTCTGGCTAATATAATATAAACATATTAAAATCAAAACAAATAATATAATGGACTTGTTGATATTTAACATAATTTTATATTCGTCGAGAGTTATTCTTGTAGACATATTACTGCCATGTTTTAGCCGTGACGTCACCAACATGGTTGTATGTTATTGCAAACACTTTAGAAATAATACCACATGACCTGCTTGCTGATTTATGATTATAGATCGATCTAATAGTCTACTTGACATTTTAGGCAATGAAACTTGCTATAAAAAGCAGTAGGTGGGAAAACACTGTGTGTTTGTTAAACGTAGACTTAGATTACTGTAAAGGTACACCTTTAACATTTTATGAAGAAAGAAAGCTTAAAGTCATAAAATACTTTAATGTCACAACAACCCGTAGAGTGCCAAATAATGCTAAGCTTAACTAGGATTGTCCTGGATCATGTTTTATTTATAAAAGGTCACATCTCTTTCTTGATGCTCAAAGCTTTCTATTGTTAGTTCTTTTCTCGTCTTAGTTAGTTCAGTTAAATCTCAACTCCCACAGTTGTAAACATGATGCTGCCATTTACATTTATAACCCATTTATTATCCAAGCTATCTTTAATCTTTGTCAAATTGAAATTAGTCGCTCATACGGAGCTTTATACGGGCACTGGATGCTCGATTCCAGATACTTCTTTATTTACCAATAAAGCAATACAAATTAAACGATGACTCACCAGTCTGTCGTTATGATCTTTACTGATGCGAAACTTGGCAGCATTGAATGATAACACACAAAATGAAGAATTTTTAAAATTTCATCTATATTTTAGATACATATAAAACAATTGGTGCTTGATGATGATGACATACATAGGTAATGAAGCGAAGTGAAAGATGAAACACCCTTCAGATATGCCCACGACGAGATTGGGAGTGATCTGTGATCCAACACGCTACCGTTAGACGAAGGAGGCGCACCCAAATTGGTGCTTGAGATCCCGTCCAACTGGACCAGTGACAGTTCGAGAAAATATTCTATAGTCCTAAGGAATACTGAAATGTAGTTATTTCTGATTTGGTTTATGGTTGTTTAAAATGTTAGTAATTTCAAAAGAATTATATTAAGACCTGGTATGTTGGTCGCTGACTAAAATAGTGACAACTTCGCTGATACAACTAGCCCTTTGTTATGCTTTTCCTAATTGTGTAAATCCGGAGTCAGCTTCGAATCCCGCTATCTATTACCCGTTTACGTTCTGGATCAGGCTTTTATGTAGGGAAATTTATGTGGCGGAGACGTAATATTAAGTCCGTTATAACAACATAATGTGTGTTCGTGCGCTATCAGGATATTAACATTATGATATAAACATTTATATTGACATAATATAATATCAAATTAGGAATAAATAGTTATCGATTGCGCTTTAAGGAATACTACGATATCCTAATTTTCCGAATTATTTTACTAAATTGGAAAATAAGGCAAAGTTTCAGACAAATTGAGGCAAAAATTTAAGGAATTGAATTATTATAATTTTAAAATAACAGTGAAACGATATAGAGTGTATAGCATAATCTCTAGATAATATGCTACCAGGGTGAATTTAATTATCAAAGCAAATGATATCGAAATTGTAATAGAAGCCATTTCGTTACAATACTCATGAGGTAGCTTGTAACTGCAATTTCACCCCTCCCCCCTCAATATGTTCTATATAATATTGTTAGATTATCTAATCAGATAAAGTATTGGATATTCTACAGTAACTAGTTTTACGTTAGATATTAGTTATCTTCTAAATGGTCGGTTTAGCAAATATGTCACAAAACGGAAGTTCATATTAAGCGTGGTAGATATTGAAAAAAAGCTACAAATGTACGGCTCAATTTAAATGATCATTTGAAGAATATGAGGGTATAAATAAAAGTTAATAATTTATCGTATGTTAGTATTGATAAATGACTGATAACTCCTAACTTATTGTTGTGTGATAGATGGTGTGAATATGGAGTGGCAGTTAACTAAAAAGATCAAAACGATGAAACATTGCAATTAAAATGACCAGATGTATGGGACAAATAGTGAAAGCTTATAAACTATTATCATTTCAACAATATTGAGGTAGGTAAGTGATTCCAGTTACACGTTATACATATTAAACCATATACTCAACAGCTTGTCGTTATAATATATAGTGACGTATGTGTAACCCGGCAGTTTTACACCACAACTTAGAAACTAAATCATTGTCAATTGTTTGTCTCATATTTACAGAGACCAACGATAGTATGAGAACATCTTCTATAGCCTCAAACAACAAATGATACATAACACGTCACATTGTATATTAATAATGTGTACTGATATTTATTCATTGCTCAGTTGGGTTTTTGTTGTTTAAGATGTAATTTAAAAATAATGTATAGCCTGTATATTTGTGTGTAAGTAATACATTCATATGAAATGTGTGTTTATTTTGAAGGATCTTTGAACATAGCCTACATGTAACCGCTTCCCTGTGGGCGTGACATATTTGTCATGTACAAAAAGCGGATTAGCTGGGGGACCCACAGTCTGATGAGTAGCCCTGACACATTAATAGGTCTACATATGTGGAGGTATAGAATATTTTATATTTATATTGGAGTATATTTATAGTTTTCTTATGAATAGATTTATGGAGGTATAGGTTTCACTGGATGCTCAGATGATGAATTTCTGAGCCAGTTCCACTATGTATGTATCCTAAAAAGCTAAATTAGGCATGGATGAACGTTGGCGAAGTGGTAAACGGGAACGTATGAGGATTTGCTGTTAGATTTAAGTAAATACTATGATTGAGGCGATATGAGTCCAGTAATAATTCATTGGGCAGTAGTACTACTTTGTATTTTAGCTAAGTCACTTCGTAGCTTCCATATGTAAACAGTGTAAACAACAAAATCAGGCTGATGAGTAACTCAGACACATGAATAGGTCTACGTATATATAGATATGTGGGGGTGTAAATATTATATATTTCGATTGAAGTATGTATGCTTTTATTTAGGTATAGATTTATGGAGGTATATATTTCAATGGATGTTTAGATGTTCATGTTCTGAGCCAGTGCCACTCTATATGTATACTAACAGACACACACACACACACACACACACACACACACACACACACACACACACACACACACACACACACACACACACACACACACACACACACACACACACACACACACACACACACACACACACACACACACACACACACACACACACACAGTTAGAGTGCACAGCGCTATTTATTTCGAAAGAAACTTTATCCTTAAATCCAAGCCAGTAAGAAACATAAAGCGTAACAAATATTATGAATATATATATATATATATATATATATATATATATATATATATATATATATATATATATATATATATATATATATATATATATATATATATATATTATATATATACTGTTATTTTCCTAGTAAAAGTTATAAATAATCTAAATTCCATCATGTGTAGAGTGCTCGACCGACAGCATAATTAGACTGGACATAGATGTGTTGATATTTGCCTCAAATGTATGGAAAGTATGTGAAGGCTGACTGCAGAAGATCAGCTAAATGTTGCTGAATGAGATAAATTCTATATTTGTTCATGTGATACGGGAGCTTCTTGTATCGGTTAGTTTGTCTACTGGGGGTTAACATAATATTTATTAAGCCACGTTACTAACCCAATATTCACTCTGTAACCGCCTTAAGTATGAATGTACAATTTGGGCGATGGAAATGAACATGTGGTTAAAGTTTTCATTTACACAATGACGAATGACGTAGGAAATGGAAGCTAAAAACGATGATTACCGGAACGCTTTGAAGGGTACGGACAACATCAAGGAAATTACTATTAATAGCTGACACTCATCAGCTAAATGGCTTGTTACGTGTTAAATAACATGATTAACGTGCCGCCATGCCACAATTCTGTAGAGATAATGGAAGCTTTTCGATGGAATGAACAATGGTATTTGTCGGATCTATTTTATATGGTTTCGGCATAGAAATGTGGTAAACAGTATCGCTGAAAGATGATACAACCGTTAATTGTTGTAGTGGATGATCTGTCTGAAAGTCTGTCTCACATCTACTGCCCAAAAGGGTTTATATTTGGTAAATTACTGGCACATGGTGTGTGCCGAAGAGAAACGATCGATGTACCAGTCCACGTGGTGTAATTACATCTATAATTTTAAGTGCACGATACAGATACGGGCCAGGAATGCAATAATAAATAGAATAGGTATTATATGAATATCGTAACTGAACAAACGAAGTAAGGAATTTCGACGAATGAGTGATTATACATAAAACACAAATATAAGTGTTGGTTACCTGTTTAGAATGTTAATAATGATGATAATAGAGAGTTCGGTGATCAACTGAAGGATGTTAGGAGTTGTCGATTAAGTATAAACGTTCCAACTATATCTAGCATAATGATAAAGGTAATCGTGATGATGAAGATGTTGATGATGTTGATGACAATGATGATGATGACGACGATGAGGAGGATGAGGATAATAAGTACAATACTAAAAATGATAGTAATAATAACATGGATATGATAATCTGCTATGAGCAACACTATCCATTGAAAGGTACTGCATAATAATAAAACATGAACATTTAGAGTTACATTGGGATAAGTGATAAAGCATGTAATTGTGCCGATTGTCGTCTGACGTCATGTGGTGTCATTGTCTGTGTGTTGATTATCATGTGATATCTCTACCTCCCCCCATCTCTAGTGAATAATCAGTTACGGCAGGACAATTGCAGCTGATTATCGAATCACTAAAACGCCAACGATTACAATTATGAAATAGTTACATTGATCAGTCATAATGATGACCGTTATTCTATCTATAATTGTTAACTAGATACTAGACACTGATGTTCGATATAATAAAATACAGTGACAGGTTTGGCTGCCAATGGAGTAAACGCACATAATTAATTAGATGAAGCAAGCTGAATGCTCGATAAGAAGTTATCTTGGTAAAACGAATACAACCATGAAGATTGCATATTTACTTCATGCGATCAATTTCTCTTGTGCGATCCATAAAGCAGGATGTTTCCGTCCTCCTGCCCCACCTGCACAAAGCTCTCTAATTTCTGTTTGGCTCATTGATACAGGTAAGCCATTACAACCACAATAGAGGTATGACTTTCATTGTACACGGGCGAGCCTCTCCATTTATAGTTTCGCTTGCATATAGATCAATATAGGGAGACGTGATAAGGAACTAGAGCTTTCATAAGGTAGTGACCCTCTGAAATGACTTGCTACATAACAATGGCACTTGAAGGAAATTGCTCGGCAGGGTATTGAAAGTCCCCAACGGGGTATAATTAGTTTCGGCCCCTAAGCTAGATTAATGTCGACGATAAATGTTTCTTGACTGGGTTTCGTCTTCTGGGAAATGTCAGTCGGCTATAGAAACGAAGAGGAACATTAGACCGATAGAAAGGCTAGTAGTGAGTAATATATATGAACACTTACATATTTGTCTCGTAACAGTGATATGCTAAAAAGGATCGTCCCGATGAGATATCCAAATATTTGTAAAGACGTTCACTAAAGAGTAACTTCTAACAGACATTTAACCAAATAATTGAATCTGTCGGACGGAGAAGCGACATCACGGAGGGTTATTTTAATATACCCGTTGCCATTTTCTAAGCCACAGAACCATTAACCTCGTACTATATAAGGATATATTAGGTTGGTGGTGTGACTCGAATTTTGTGAACCCACCTAAATGCCAATACAGATAAAGGAAAGCTGGAGTCTAACATTTTATCGTGTTTTATCACTACTGTCTATATATACATGTAACTTGTAAAATATAATTGATACAACGCTTAATCATACCAGTGAAGTCATTGTTATTAGACTGTTTTAAGAAAAATTGTTCTTAAATATATACATTTACAATATATAATATATATATATATATATATATATATATATATTATCGTGTATATTGTTATTAGACTGTATTTGTGTTTCTATTCACAGACGGAGTTTGTTAATATCTATTGATAAGACGAAAAAGAGTCAAATAAATTGAAATAATTTTTACATCATATATTGATCGAGATAATAAATGAGCCTTTTAATATCCAAGCAGTATTCACCACATCACCATACATTCATTAGATCCACTTTCAAGGCACAAAGCCTGCATCAATATTTCCCAATAATCAAGATGAATATTGCGAGTCTGGTAATTCAAATCGTCCACCATTTCTCTATGTGCTATAACCCAGATAGGACCCAAATCACCCACAACATACTTAATATAGCTTACAATGTAAACAGGAAAAAAAGGCCTACATTTATGTCGCAATTTGGTGGACCTTTGCCAGTCTCACCAAAGCTGGTAGGTAATTAAGGAAGAATATTATTTTTAAGTTCACAATATATGGAATACTATTTATTTCAGGATCTAAACAACAAAATTATGTTAATACAAAATACTAGTAATGTTTAACCGAAATATTCCTATATTGTTAGCTGGAATTGAATTTGTTGTCTTAAGAGATTAGGAATACATATATCACAAACGAAAAATGGTATATTAACGATTATATAGAATTTAGAAGATATGGCGATGAATTTTAGCAAAATGTAAAGTAATATTAAACATCTTATATTCTCTACAGTTATCATAGAATTTCATGGACTTCAACCAGATAACATGACGAAATTAGAAGATAACTCTATCGCTACCTGTTCTCGATTTCCGACAGGTAGACATCAGCATATACAAATATTTCAGCAAACTAATTGTATAACTGATCGGATGAGTGTTACTTCGGTGGGTCAAGATATGAGATGTGTTGATAATATGTACGTCGTGGGACTGACTGGATCCGATGTTAGAAAGGCCAATAACAAGGGGAAGACCTGTAAACCAATATGGCAAACTACTGTTGATGATAATGTCGATTGGTGTATGTATGACTGTATCTGTCCTATTTATTGTGAACAAGTGATGGCATTAAGATGGCCTAATAAACTGACAGAAAGTTCTTGGACGCCATGTGACATATCTTGTTACTGTGACGGTAGGATCAAAACTTTTGTCCTTTCTTCGCACTACATTTGTCAATTATTTATGTATTGTTCAAGTGCTTGTTCTAATCATTTAAAAATTAGTTTTTTCTATGTCTAAATGTCAGTTTATGCGTGTTTAACGTTGTTAGGACTACTGGGTAGTAACATAGGTATCCACAACACTGTCCGTCTTTCAGCTCATATATATATATATATATATATATATATATATTTTTTTTATATATGTGTGTGTGTGTGTGTGTGTGTGTATGTGTGTTTGTGTGTGTAAATATATGGGGTGCGCATAGTGGTTTGCATGTGTAGGTGGGTGGTTGTGAAAGGGAGAGATAACGTATCTGTGAGTTCATTTCATTTGTTAGTGGTCTCTTAATAATTTTGTCTATTCAAATAAAGATTCAGAAGCAAATATACTTTTCACAATTTTACTCTTTTTAAGGATACTGCAGTGATCAGAGTATTTGCTATATATATATATATATATATATATATATATATATGGCAAAGGATGTTGGGGTGATGTATGTTTATTGTCTGTGATGTATATGTGTAAGGCACAAGAATGAACATGTTCGCATAACATAATGACGTTTTACTAGTAAAGATGGTTTGTTAGTTCGCTCTAAACGTAAGCAATTACCATATTTTGTATATTTAGGAACGTTTATTAGTTTGAGATGTAAATTAGATGAATTGATGTGCTATTTATTAGAGGTTTCAGTCTTATAAGAAATATTCGGTTATTTTAAGATTTTAAAGATGTAATCATTCGTCTAATCTAAAACAAGCAATGTCACTCTACATAACGACATATCACTAAACATAGACACTAGAAAGATCACGGCGCTAACACCTTTAGATTTATCTGTAGCTTTTGGCACCATTGATTATTCTGTTCTTCTAGATCGCCTCTCTGATTGGTATGGTATATCGGGCACGGTACGCACTTGCATCCGCTCATGTGTAACAGGTATGTCTGAATTAATAAACACAAGAAACTGTTTTTCAGAGGCAGTCCCCTTTTTTGGCGGTGTTCTTCAAGTCTCTGTTCTTTGGCCGCTGCTGTTTACTCTGTATACCACACTACTGAGCTCTTTTATTCACAGCCACAAACTAGGCCATTATTTATATGCAGATGACACCCAGACGCCCAAGTATACATATCCTTATCTAAAGCAGACACATACCTTCCTCTTACACAGCTCGGTGTCTGTTTCAGTGATATCTCTTGTTGCATGACAAACAATAGACTTAGACTCAATGCAGATAAAACAGATTCTATTATATAAAGTACACCCAGACAATGTAACCAATATACGGGTTACGCCCATCTTTAATCAGAACATCATACCGTCACATATTATATATAATCTTGGTGTTAAATGTGATAGTAATTTTAATTTCAGAAAGCATATTTCTCCGGCAGTCGCTAAAACCATTTCTATAGTACTTACTACTAGTAAGCTTGAATACTGCAACTCTCTTCTTTATAACATCACATCAAAGGATATTGGAAAACTTCAATGTGTTTAGAACTGCTTAGCTAGGACTGTCACGTGGTCTCGGTTTCGGTATCGGTTTTCTTATTCTAAGCCACTCCTGAAATCACTGCATTGGCTTCCTGTTCAACCTGGCATCATTTCCAAACTGTGTCATTGCCTATCAAATTCTTTCTTCCGGATAATCTTAATATCTATTTTCCATGCTTTCTCTATCTCCGTTCGCCTAGTTTTCACTTGTTGTTTGTTCCCGGGGTTAAAACTCATGGTGGAAACCGTGCTTTTTCAGTTCCTGTCCCTACTCTTTAGAATTCACACCCTGAACCACTTTACATTTAAAGAAATTGTCCGAAAACAAGTTTTAAGAACTAAGACTGTAATTTTATGTTGGTAATGGTCTTGATTTACTGAATAAAAAGATCTGACATTATATGGCTGGTTGAAGGGTATTTTGTCATGAGCCATCTTAATATATATTGTAACATTTCTTACTATAACAACGTGTTGTTCATTTACTAAATATTGACAATTTCTATGATTGTCACTTTTGAAGATGTAAATCGATTAAACATGTCGAATAAATGGCACTTTCCATCAACACCCGATACTTTTCCCCCCTATATAGTGATATCACATCTCCTTAATCAAGTGAAGTGTCTCGTAAAAGATCATTTACATGATTACTGTCAGCCATCAATTGTAATCTTCCCATTATTGTCCCAATCACATAAATAAAAGAAATACAATCAACTTTATGAAAACGAGATTCTGTGAACTGCACGTCAACAATTTGAGTAATGTGTCAAATATATCATTTTTTAGGAATTGATAAGTGTTCAATACTATCGTACAATACTGGTAACTATCGCATTAGGCCCAGTTGCATTTACATAGTATATATCGTTTATATGATGTGCCTTTACGGTATCACATTAAAGCATAACTAAAACTTTAATATTTTATCTTTTTGGTAATGAGGCTAAATGTTTCTGAGAAGCAAGTTGTGTTTTATTCATGTACATAAGTATGTTTGTGTATGATCTGTTTTGGAATATGTATTATAAACCAAGATAGCTTAATACTGATGCCAAAATGTAATACATTGGCTATAAATGTTTTAATTGTTTTTTATTGGAGTAAATTAGGAAATGTGAAGTACTGCATTTCGAATTCACGTTGGCGTATGCTGTTTCAAATAAAAATAGGATAACGTTATCTAGTAATTATATACTGTAATTTAATGAATGTGGCCTCTAAAATATATACATCATCCTATCCATTTAGATAGGTGCTCTACGATGCTTTACAGTTTATTATCCCTGACTCTGATCTGTTCCAACTCGAGACACATATCAACTCCCAATGTTTTATCAAATGCAATTAACATGTAAATAAATTTCAACACTTCCATCATGTCATATGTTCTTATTTGACTTTTATTATATATCATATACGTCAGACAATAACATAGAAAACCTGAAATGGAATAAAATGGCAGAGTATTATCGCCAGTAGGTATCGTATAGAATACATATTATAGATGGCATATGGGGCTGCAGTAGCATTGGTTATGGGAAAAGATCTCGCAACGAAATTAAAATATTTGGTTACAGTGACCACTCTAGTAATGTATTCAACGGCACTAAAATGGTTGGCCATCTCACTTCATTCGACAGCAATATATTTTTGGTCGGGTAGATATATTCGCAGGAACTTATATTCGTGATAACATAATGGTCACGAATAGCACGATTATAAATAACGTCAAAACGAAGTTTCTATCATACCATAAGAAGTGGAACACCATATGAATATCAACAAGTTGTAACTAATCACTAACTATCGTTGTTGCTACTTTAAACCAAATTTGGCATAGCCAGAATATCATTATTTTGAGAGATTACCAAATGAATAATTGATACAGACTTGGTTTTTATTGAACAACAACCAAGAGAGCAAACAGTCATTAATATTTTATTGAAATCCTCTTATTGATGTACTTAAAATAGATATTTGTCTGGAATGCATGATCATTCCGGTTAGACAGTATTGTTAACAGATTCGAAACATAAAATAGTCGGCAATTTCGTTGACATTTCACCGAATCGTTGCAGATTATTTTAAGGTGACAATCCTGGGTCCCTCTCCCTTATATTTAAATACGAAATGTTTTAAGCAGAAACGCGGTTATAAACCGTGAACACGACCAACTTTAAAAGCTACAGTCGGTCACATAATCACATCTCCTCCTTCTTTTGCTAATTCATCTAACGTCGTATTTACTGTGCAGCAGTATTTTGAGCTATTACCTGTGAAAAATATGCAATTAATAGTAATAAGTGTGAATAAAAATAAATCTGAACATGTCTGGTTAAAGGAAATATACTACAGTTGATGTAAAAATAAAAAATAAATAAATCACGCCGTGCAATATCTTTGGAAAATAAAATAGAAGAGTTTAGTCGAATGGAAAGTGGTGAAGGTCGGCCAAATGTTTGTAGGGCTATGCATTTGCCTCCGACTTTGACGACACTCATGACTAATGTAGGGAAAATAAGAAGAAAACCAAATGCAGCAAGCTACTGAAGTAAGTAGAACAACAGGAAATTTGGTTGATAAAATGGAGAAGTTACTAACAATTTTGGTGAAAGATATGAACCAGAAAAACATTCCTTTGTCTGAAGCAAACATTTCGATAAGTGAAAAAATATTTTTGATGAATTCAAGAAGAAAGAGGGTTGACATTACAAATGTTAGGTACTAAAGGGTGGTTTGTACGTTATAAGGTTCGCTCTAAGGTTTGTTGTGTTAAAATAACTGTTGAGGCTGCAAGTGTAGATATTGAAACTGCTAAATCTTGTCCAGCAGAGTTAAACCAATTACACGAAGTGGTGGTCATCCTGATGATGTTATTATTAATGTGATAAAACAGGATTATATTGGAAGAACATGTATTTACAAACCTTTAGTGCAGTTGAAAAATGTGCGCACCAAGAATTAAAGTTGCCAAGCATAGACTAACACTCCTACACTCTTGCAATGAACTCTAAAATTTAAATCAATATAGGTTTTCCACTCAGAAACGCACTGTGCAATGAAATGATTAAATAACAGGCAATTGAATATGTATTGAAATCAAACAGCAACCTGTCAGTAACCGAAGAACTCTTTTCGGACACCTATTTTCTTTTATTGTGTATTGGTTTTTGTAAAGAAACATATTTGCGGCCGTAAAAGAAATGTCTAACTTAGCTGGAAAGGCTGCATTGGAGGAGATCACTGAATATGACATTAGGGATCTCATAATTAAAACGGAGAAAGAGGGAAAAGGGCTTTCAACTGATAGTTATAAGAATGGGCAGAACATATTGATGCACCCAAAGGAACGGAGACAGATTTAGAAAACCAGTTCAACCATATATATACGCGTATGTGTATGAGTGTTTGTGTGAGCGTGCGTGTGCATGTGTGTATGTATGTGTGTAAGTGTATGTTTGTGTGCGTGTGTGTGGGGGGTTATACAAATATGTAAATCTCAATGGTGCACAGTATGAATGAAGATTTATTCAAAGGTAAAGCAAAAAGGTACAGTAAACAGTAGAACTCTGAGAAACACATGACCTTTTCTAATATACAATATTAGTGATAGACATACATTTCGAGGCGTCAGATAGGCTTCTATTAACAACTATTTCACGTGAATAAATTACTTAAACTATATATATGTGTCATATATGTCATATTCTCTTAATATTGATAAAACAATCTGACAAAAAACAAAGGGAGACGCAAGCATTTGTACACTAGAAGTAAAGTAAAAAAGGGTGATCATAAAAGGGTTTTAATTTCAAACGTTTAGATAATATAGCAACCTGTTAATAACAACGATACATCATTATATTTTGGTGTATTGAGAATTGTGTTGTTTATGGTACTATAACTCAGCAAAATATACAACGACACAAAGAAATATTTAATAACAACAACTACTCTACTTGAAGGTCTGTTGTTATGGAAAGAAGATTTATAACCACATTGCTTATTACGATTGTAGACACCATATTGTATAAGGTATCTGTCAAAGAGGTTAAAAGTAACATACAATTGTATCATGTAAAAGTTAAAATTGGAATATCTGACTATTGAGAACCGTCGAATGTGCTATGATAATATAATACTAAAATGTGAGGTTATCATTTCTCACTATTATGGCATAGTATATATTAAAATGGCTGATGGAGGAGTTTTGTTATTGTAATTCCACAATAGGTTTAAACAGCAACCGGCGTTAGAACAATAAATTAGATCTATATTAAACTTGTATATGTGATTTATGGGACATAATATCACTGTTCTGATTAGACGTGGAAAGCTATTGACTGAGAAAATCAGAACACTAGAAGCAGAAACGGTATTTATCTGACTTGTTTCATAGCCCTCGTTCTAGAAATATGAAGATAATAGGTAACAACAAATCATAAAATTATGAATCTTTGACGTCAATGGTTACCTCAAAGTCTGACTCAGATATGCAACTTAATAAAAATCCGTATTTGGCTAGTTGCTGACACAGAATAGTTGGAACAGGAAAACATATTTATGTAAAAAGTATATGATTTAATTGTGGCTTTAATGTTGCATTCCCTGAATATATATTTAAAACTAATTTAAATTCATAATGTTATCAAACACTATGTAACAAAATTAAATTATGTAACACATGTAAATTATCTACCAAATTACAATAGACCATGAGTCATCAACAATAATCTGTTTGATTTTGTGTTAAGCATTAAAAGCCTTCCCTGACTCATCTTAATATCCATCTTTTAACCCACTCTATAAGTTAACACTTTAACCTCGTAGTTCTATCTATAGCCTACATTGTTCATTCACGATGAAAGGCAGTTATGCAGTTAACAAACAAACACAAGCAAACAAGCAAACACACAAATTAAAACCCCTTTCGTGTAGCTAACATGCAATATGAATATTTTATCAATGGCGTACCCGATATCATGATAACACAAATACTGCACATTAGTTTATATTACAACATTCTGCTGCTTAATGTCACGAGTTCAAAATATTTGTATGCATTTTCCTATACTTTTACTGGAAATTAAAACGCATTCTCATAACATGAATACTTTTAATTCAGCTATGCTTACTACAAACTTACACGCCTTTGCACTTTTCTGTATGATTTAAGACAAGTACAATCATTTACAACATTTGGACAGAGAGTTGGTACCCAATTAATCATTATCTAATTTTAGCTTTACAGTTGGTAATTACGGTACGCCAAATATTTATTAAGGTGACGTCTGAAGATAATTGGCATGTTTAGACCACAACCTGTATTTAATGTATACGATCATTTAGTTTTTTTATTTATTTATTAACTATTTTATTAGTTGGTATTGGTGTTTGTATTTTATAGCAGGATGAGCCTTTATGGTGATATGAACAAAATGTTGAGTATGTAATGAAAATGAGTATATGTGTATCAATATGAGAAGAGTCCATAATATAGTACTCTGGTACGAATTGATGTACAATGACAAACGTTCATTTGATTTGATTTAAAATCTTATATTTATCAGTTAGTTAATTTAGCATGAATATGACAATATGACAATATCACAAATTATCTGAGAGGGGGAAGCATATTTAAAATGTTTATTTATGTGTTTAACTCAATTTGTGTCGGTCTGAATGTATGTTATTGTGCATGTATCTTTGTCTGCATGTCTGTATTTAGGTCTGTGTGTCTGTAAATGTATTCACTTCTTGTCTGTCTATTCGTTTGCCTGTATGCACACACACACACACACACACACACACACACACACACACACACACACACACATATATAATATATATATATATATGTAAGCCTGTGTGTGTGTGTGTATCTATATACATGATTATGTATTTGAAGTAAGTGAAATAAATATTTATCGGATATATTATTAGATTATGCTTATTGTTTTAAATAACTAAACAATATAGCGTATATTTACCAACCGATTTTACAAGTTTGTTAATAAAATGTGATTCAGTAATGATGTGTTTTTACTTATTATTGTATTGATTATATAATGATATTACCTCATTAGTGACTATTTGACCAGAGAAAATCTGTATTGATATGATGATAATGTAATGTAATGATCTATTATAGTGATAATCCAGTTATGATAATCCAGATAATGGTAATCCAGTTAATCCAGCATGATATTGACATTCTGAATAAACTGATTAGATAGTTAGTGAATTAGATCATATTCCGAATTTTCCATGAACAAGAGAAATTTGATTCCTTGTCACGATGTATGATATTATATATATATATATATATATATATATATATATATATATATATATATATATATATATATATATATATGATACATAAATCACATTTAACGCTATATCGTTAAGCAAAGACTTTATTATAGTAACTGTGCTTCAAATTATTATCTTCTTATTAGAAAGGATGCCACCTTAACAACAGAAATAATCGTGTTATATAGATATTTGTTTTATTTTTTAATTTTACACATTAACAGGGGCTTTATGTAAAATGTTATAAAGCACTTAATGGTTTTCAGCATTTACTAGCATGATACTTTAAGCGTTGACAGGAACGTAAAATACTCAGGTATCTAAAAGGTTATATGTTATTTCTGCATAAACACATTCTTTCAAATATGATTTTTATATTCTTTGTAGCAGAGATATACGATTCGAAGCAATCTAACTTTTGGCAAAACATAGACTGACAATTATCAGCGAATGCCTTTCTTATTTACCACATGATGACCGTTGGAGCTCCCAACATGTAAACATCAAACATGGACCTGTCTTTGTGACACCAGGACTCTTGCAACTGGAGTTCTGCTAACTACAACGTCTTAGGTTTGAATTTATTTAGGGACATGACGACGGTTAGACGCGTGAGAAGGTGGGGTTTCTTGAACTCAAATGGCATATCAGTGAAAATGACGTGGATTCTCGGAACAATTACATCGGCATTGTCTCATCCATGAAGTATTATAGCCCCAATAAAATGGCACAACACCTTTATTCATTACAGGGAGAAGCTTAAAGTTAAAATGAAAGTGCTTACTACTGATGGGTAATTAAAACAGATAAACAAACAAACTTTCATTCACCAATATACATTACATTATGTAATCAATAGAACAATTATCTCTACTTGATATCCTAATAGGTACAATTTCTCCTGTAAATATCATTGACAGCTAATAAATTGTGAGTCTCTTCGCTTTCCTTTTAACAAACTGAAAGGAAACCAATTTTGTTATATCTCACGAGTTGATTAATTCCGAGTTTCCCAATAAGAAACTCATGATATAACTCTATACCGACAGAAGATCCATTATATGTTTAGATAAATATGTCTACATCATTTAGGATATAGCAATTAACTTTAATAATTACAAAACTTCTATTGCGCCACTATCCTGGACACGAATCGAGCTCGGTGGCATACCTAGTACAGGGGTTGGGCTAGCTCATAGTCCAGGTACAACTCAAATGACTGATGAGTGCTATGGGTTTAGGGACTGCAAGATAATTATAGCAACGAATACGGCGATGGTCACTAATATGGTAGAAGGAGCAGCAAAATTAAAATCACCAAGATTACGCACAGTGTCTGATGGTGTGATACTATGATTAGGGATGCGTGCATGGAATAAACGAGCAAGTATATATATATATATATATATATATATATATATATATATCAAAGAAGAACTTAAATATTTCCATTTGTGCCAGGCCCAGATTACGTTCAAGACATCGCCATATTCGATGAGTATTTATTACTTACAGACATTTAGATTATGATATATTTTTAATAAATTGTCTTTAAAGTGTCACCTTGAAGTCTAAGAACTAGTAGTTTTAATTGAAAAATGGTCTTAATACAATTTATACAAATGTCTAATAATATAAACAACCGAAGACCAACTCAGAATTGAATAAATATCACTATTCTTTAGGACTATATAATATGTTCTTGGACTCTCACTGGTCCCCATCGTCCCCATAAAGATGGGATGCCTTTGTTTTGCTGTGTTCTCCAAGGCTCTGTTCTTGGACCACTACTGTTTACTTTATATATACCACACCACTAAGCTCACTTATTCACAGCTACAAATTAGACCATCATTTATATGCAGATGACACCCAGGTATACATATCTTTATCTACAGCAGACATTGAGTTTTCCCTTAGACAACTTGGTGACTGTCTTAGTGATATATCTGGCTGGATGACAAACGATAAATTTAGGCTCAATGCTAACAAAATAGATTTCATCATTATATCCAGACAACGCAGCATAATTAATGATTTCTTCACAACGAACATCCTTAGTCATAGCACCACACCATCAGACAGTATACGTAATCTTGGTGTTACATTTGAAAGCGATTTTAATTTCAGAAAATATATTTCTCTGACATGTCGCTCCTGCTTCTTTCATATTCGTGACCTTCGACGTATTCGTCGCTATATTTCTCTTTCAAAACCATTGTTACAGCACTCATTACCAGTAGGCTACATTACTGCAACTCTCTTCTTTATAACATTGCATCTAAGGATATTCTAAAACTTCTGTGTGTTCTGTACTTCTTAGCTAGGGTTGTCACAAAGTCTCATCGGTTTTCCCTTTATGTCCCACTTCTGAAATCTCTTCAATCTCGCATCATTTTCAAACTCTGCACTGGGGCCAATCAGACTCTTTCTTCTGGGGAACCTTCACATCTATTTTCCATGCTTTCTTTAGCACGCAAGGACAGAGAGATCCGTTCATCTAGGTTTCACTTGTGTCTGTTCCCAACGTTAAAACTCATGCTGGGACACCTGCTTTTCCAGTTGCTGTCCCTACTCTTTGGAATTAACTCTCTGAACATGTTAAGTCATCAAATAGCATAATTTCTTTCCGTCACCTTTGGAAAATTCACCTTTTCAGACTCGCTTATCTGTTTTAAGTTTCCTTTCCATCTGATCATTGTTGATAAACTTTGCATTGTACCGGACTATGAGAATGCCCAACCTATGTACTGAGCTCGATCCTTTTCGAGGATATTGGCGCTATAGAAGTTTTGTAATTATATTATTATCATATAAGTACCAACTGTTTTGTAGTTATCTAAAACATAGATAAAATGTAAACAAATTGTTTATTTTGTTTGTTGTCATGAAATATTTCACGTTATTAAAGATTGAAATCACGTATTGGAGAGGAAATAGTTTAATATGTATCACATTACTTGTAAATGAATAAGCATCAGGATTCGCATAAATAAATCGTATAACCAACCGAGTTAGCGACTAATTGAAACTTGACAGAGATTAAAGGCTTATTTTGACAAATGAAAGGGTTGCAAATGTATATCAGAGCATGTTTACCGCGGTGGAACTATAACATAACGAACAAGCCCAGAACTAACAGCAGAACGCTTCAAGCATCAATAACCTGGTACGAGCTCGTATAAATAAAACATATCGCAGAATAATGACAGTGATGTTTAGTTATAATTAATACTCTACACCTTGTTGGGACATCAAGATATTTTATAACAACTCTTACTATCGCCTCCTAATGTTGCGAACTATTGAAGCCTTATTTTATCACCGCCTTTTTTAAATAACAAGTTTCATCGTTGAAGTTTTATCCGTTACCATAAAGTAGTAGACGGATATTGTGTTAACACATTTATTCTGTTTGTAATTATATACAACCAGTAGCGCTTCCGGGGTCTATTTGATAGCGCGTCGGACCACATATCACTATCACCTGAGTTCGAATCTCGGCATGGGCATATCTGAAGGGTGTTTCATCTTTGACTTCGCTTCATTAGATTTGGAGGTCGTTCGGCCCGTTTAGCTTACCGTGGGTATAAAGGTGGTCGTAAAACATTAATCATCATTAGATATAAACATGTTAATAATTCCGTGGCTAAGAAGGCGAAATTAATCAATGTATAAAAATAACGATCTGTGATTAGAGATTATTTTAGACATCAGATAGCCGATTATATTTTTTCATTTCATTTCGTCTTGTATTATATATTATATTTGCCAGAGTTCAGTATTTAGTCGGGTACTACATTAGTAAGAGATATGAATCTCATCAGTTCATATATCCATGATCCCATTGCAACGATTAGTATTATATGTGAGTCAAAGTAAAGCAAACCAAAACAAGGCGTTTAACATCGACATTAATCTAATTTATTCCAAAGTAATTAAATCCTGTTGCTAAATGTCGATACTCTGCCGGATACGTTTATCCCCTAGAGCCAATTTAATGTTGATGGCCATGTCTTAGGACCACATTCTTATAAATAGCTCAATTTCCTTATATCAGTAGAAACTGTACATCACGTCCCCACAATTATTCTATTTAACGCTGTGGCAAAACATGAAGAGCCTAGTATAATCAGTGTCATGTCTGTATTATTATTGTAATGATTTAGCTCTAGAAGACATTTCTAGACAGGAAGCCATTGTTTCGTGAAAGAGAACAAATGGGTTCGTGCTGTGGCTTCACAAGCAAGTCAAATTGGTTACATGACGGAAGCATACAATATAATAGTGTAGGCAAGTTTTGAGCCTGACGAAGTTTAAAATTTGCCTTATATAATTACCGATTTCATGACACGAGCAGCTAACATTGATCTATAACAAGATGTTTAAATAAACAACAAGCAAAAATTGTTATATTTGAAAGAATTAAAAATTTATCACATACGATTTATCAAGTGGTGTGATACATAGCTAATGCATATATTTTACCTTATTAATAACCTTTTCTGTGGGATGTCACAAGAAAGCAGCCTAAATACAGAGAAGTCACATATCTAGTTCATAAAATGTATAATATCTATGTATTTCTTTTACCCCCAACAAAACCCGCTTTAGATTCTTGTCACATATTATGTCTTTATAAGAAATAAGACGCAATTATCTTTATTCATCATGTCAAAAAACGTATTGTCTATTGCAAATACGTAATGGTTGCAGCTAATAAATTCACGCCCACAATTATTAATTTCGTCTTTGTATACTATGGCATAAATCCAATAACTTAGTTTCTTACCTTTACATACGCTTGACAATTGTCAGCCTAAGGATATTTCGTTAAGTAAATTCTTTGTACTTACTAATATGTAGATATATATGGTATCCAATGATTAAATATTTTGTCAACATGTCAGTGTTCCTCTTGTTTTCACATGTTTATCCTTATTTACCTTCTTCTTGAGATATTTTAGATGTAACACGACCTATTTTTTTAGCTGAATGAAAAGTATGACCGCTCTCGATGTTATGCCATTGGATTAGTTCTCAATTAGTTCAATTAACAGATTTTATTAGTGACTCTGGTGTATATTACTCACTTTATATAATAGATTTAATTTGTGTTGGTATTTAGTTGGTTATACATTATTATTGTGTACTTCTATCATTTTATATTTCATTTATCGGATGACGTATCAGGTTATTATTCACTCCGGTGTTTAAACTAAAAACTATGTACTTTTTCTTAATTGTGTAAATGGTTGATAGTGTTTGACATTACTGCTGTCTGATCACCAGAATCAATTAAAGCTGTTACATTGGCTGACATGTCTAGAGCCTGTAAAAGGTCAACCTTTCACTCTTGTCAGACAGCAACTTGCTACTCCAGACCAGTCGTACTTCTGCTCGTACTGTTTATATAAGTATAACCTTTTAGCTTTTCGAGACCATAATGAAGCTAAGGTCCCGATTCATGGTGTCCAAATGTTCTGATGGATAGATTTTATTTAAGCTACAGCAAATTAGTGTATATTAATATATATAGGTGTTTGCTTATCATTGAACTACAGGCACGTGTTGTGTACTGCGAGCTATGGTGTCAAATTGTATATTATGTATGTACTTCCGCTTTTGTACGTAGACTAGAGACAACCGCTTTACTATGGGCGAAATATACCGAAACACGGAATGTCTGGGTCCCATAGGCTAATGAGTAGCCCATAATTATTCTAAATGTTTATGGTTTATTTTTATACTGCTATATATTTGCATAGATTTGCATAGATTTGTATATGTTTAAGTTTCCATTTGTTTATATTCATTTATGTGTAGATTTATATATTTATAAACTCATGGATGTATAGGATTTACGATTTACACACACACGCACGCATGCACACGCACGCACGCACGCACGCACGCACACACACACACGCACACACACACACACACACACATACACACACACACATACACACACATACACACACACACTATATATATATATATATATATATATATATATTTATATGTAGACACACACGCACGCGCACTCACGCACGCACACACACATACATACACAACATGAGTATTTGCATGCATGTTTGCTTACTTGATTGGTTGATCGATTGATCAATCGTTTGATTGATTGATTGATTAGATAGTTAAAGTACAATATGTTATATATTTTAAGATAAAGCTATCTCTAAATGCACGCCAGTAAGAAATATCAAACGTTAAATAATATAATGAAAACGTTTTATGCGAAAACCATGTATTTTCATCGTTAACTGAAAACAAAGTTAGACTGATCATAGATTTGTAGCTATGTGCCACAAAGGCAGAGAAACATATGTAGATTGGTTGCATTAGACCAAGTATATGTTGAAAGAGGAAAATAGTCAATTTATTGATGTGATATGGGGGTGTTCATGTATCAGTTCCTTTATCAGAATAGGATTAGGCCACATTGGAAATACATATTCATGTTCCAAAACTGAGATACTATTCACATGTATTTTGTACAGAAGTGAAAATTTATTAAAAATAAAACTCATCTTTGTAAATGATACAAATAGAGAGAGATGTGAGTAAAGTGTTGATGTACACAGGGAATAGAATAAAAGATGATTACCGGAAAGTTTTGCGGGGTTAGGAGAATGTGAAGGAAATCACTATTGATGGTTGGTACGCAAAGCTGAAAGATGACAAAACTATCAATCTTTGTAGTGGATAGTTATTCTGAAAGTCTCCCTCCCATAGTGATGATGCTGATTATACTACTACTACTACTACTACTACTACTACTACGTACAAATAATATGTAATATAATAATATCCCAGATAAATAAAATGCCTATTAAAATGAAATAAAAATGAAAACCCTACAATCACCATCCGGCTTGAGCCCAGACACAGGCCCCTGCAATAGTATCTGACCGGATGACCTGAGCTTTGGGGATGATTTTCTATTGTGAACACAACTATTTACGCGCCATATCATTGATAGATTGGTAAATTTTAGTATAATCGTGAAATGGACACGCGGCTTAACAAGTAACCAATATAGAATTTGAAGAATTGGGGTACGTTGATCATATTTTCGATTATTTGTCACTATTCCAGTTACACTATTCTGAATTCGCTGAAAATGATTGATGGTATAACCAAATATACCATATAACGGGAAGATACAATAGTCTACACGAGATGCGACAAAGGTTTGGACCTTAGTAACAAGTGTTTCTTATTACAATCCATGTGAATGAATATGTCACATGTGAATGACCAGTTCTCTACCGTCCATTTCAAGAACATCTACTGCCTGAAAGCATTCCTGATCCTTCGTGACAGCTGGTATAGAATATTGTGACTCCTTCCAATATGGTCTATATGGTTAACATAAATCGGCTTCAAGTGAAGGAGTGACATATACTCGTTAATATAGCATCATCTTAATTAATCAAAAACTAAATTCATGCTGTTTAACTGATAGCGAATTTAGTTTTTGAACTGGTTTTAACAGATTAAAATGTATATATGGTACAGTACAAGAAGACTTGTTTTAGTCAGTCTCCACTAAAACTCTGAATTCTAGTTATATTGCGATTGTTCATTTTGTGTGGCAGCCACCACTTTGTGGAACAGGTTGTCAGACGAAATATGCCAGCTCTTGAATGACTCAAATCTGTTTTGAAATATTGCCTATACGAGGTTGTATTTCCCAGTAAATAATGCTAATCGTTCATATTTCTTATGCTGATATCTCATCTTTTCAAAACGATTTGAACGTTACATAATTCGTGAAAGAAATTACAGAACCTAGACAACAAGATCAACTATTATAATATTTAATTAAGAACAATATTATTATTTACTTTAATAAATATAAATCTTTGCCGCCGAAGCATAATAACTCCACGATAAAGGGAAACTTTGTATTCCGAAAGTTGAAAGTGTATATGATACTATATATATATATATATATATATATATATATATATATAACTAAGCACTAAATAGGATTAATCTGACCGAAATAAGATTACTAATATTATATGAATAAAGCTGCGGTGTTAAAATATAAGAAATTAAATTTGTCACTTTACTAATAAGTTGCCATGAAGCTCTAATGAGTTCAGTAAAGACTAGCTATCAATGGAATAACTACAGTGCACATCACATTATATCTTATGTTATCTAATGATTTATATTCCTGTGATGTCATTTTATTATCTACATTCCATTCACAATCTATCAGATTTCTTGTAATTTATATTTCACCTCGTCTGTGGTGTTATGTTTGATCATGTATCAATTTTTCCACTTTGTGGAGGTATAATCAAATACAAATAAAATAAATTAACAAAATAATTTATACAACAAAAAGTTGTCTAACAACATCTAAGGAATTAGGTATCTCATATTAGCAGCCACTACATAAAATTATATCGGTAATTTGTGCAGCAGAAACGAATATATTACTGATATGTCGAAGGACAACATTGTAAGATTGGCTAAAGACATGTAGGTACGAGTCACAAAGGGATAAAGGATATTTTTAGGCTAAATGAAGTAACCCAATTAGATAGAGTTGAATACTGAACAGAGATACGGACACGGAAAAGTTATTGATATCATGTAAAGGGGGGTGGGGGTGGCTATTTCAGTTACTTTCCACTCTATGACCTTAGCGGCACATTTATTTACGTCACGTCGGTTATAAAATATTTATGTAGCTAGCCTAAGATATACTGCTTATGTGAGATTTGAGTTTGTTTGTTAAGTAATATTGAAACCGCCTTCCGTACTGAATGTTAATGGCTCGTATTTAAAGTCTGCTTCAAATGTGCAACTGAACAGAAGTCTCTATTTTGGTTAGTTCTTGGCGTAGAATATGTATCGCATGGCGTACCATATATATATATATATATATATATATATATATATATATATATATATATATATACAACGTATTGGAAATCTGTGACAATGTTATCGATCTAGTATAGGTAATATAAATAGCCATAGTAAATAATCTGATTATTAGATGGTAAGTAAATATTAAAAAGTCTGGAATAAGCAGACAATTATTTCAAATTGATATTCCAGAATCAATAAGCTCTTTTATCGTAAAATAACAGTTCAACTTCATATAATATGACTTACTTGGGGGGCTTGTATTTACCGAAGTCCCCCAATAATAATTACGAACTCTACCTATTATCATAGATATAAGGAACTAATCCTAGTTACTGCAGAGTACTCATTACGATTCGTTTATATACATCTGTCAGCTGGGTAGACGCTTCTTATTATAAGAGCCCAACAAAGTATTCAGAAATAATTTCATTATATAGTTTTCGTTAGCCATTACAGTAATGGATCAACTATACTGTAATATTCGTAAATACGCTTTTGTTCAGAAATTACATGTTTGGCTGACCACTGTTGACTGAATTATATACTATATGGTTGATCGTGTGCATATTTTCGCATCATTTACAATTTGAGTGAGTATATTTGTATTAGTCATGAATATTTCAAATGAAGGTAAACAGTTGCTTTAAAAATGGTTCATGTCTTTCCGAACACTTTTATTAGTTGACGCAATTGATACACACAGGATTCTCGATTCCAGTTAATTAGATCACGGAGATATACGATTTAATTTAGACATCACCACACCTAACCCTATATACTAATGGACGCTACATTAGGCGTGGATGAATGTTCACTAAGTGATAAGCGTTAACGTATGAAGATAAGCTGTTAGGTTTGAGTAAATTATAGTATTTACCCAGGACTGAGTAGCGTTTTTGTATATGTATTAGCTTATCATTGAACCACATGCACGTGTTGTTTACTGCGAGCTGTGGTGTTAAATCGTACTTTTTGTATGTCAGCGGATTAGTTGGACCACACAACACGATGAATAGCCCACATATATAACGGATCTGGTCCCTATATTAAATCCGTTGAGAGGTTTGATGGATGTCTTCACTGATATAAGTCGACTGGGAATTAACCAGTTATCTAAGAAAACATCTTACTACTATATTGCTGCCAGGTGTTTGATTGATATTCATCTACTCAATTAAAGATGTTAAGCTATTTCATTTCTATAAAAACAAAAACATGCCCCACAAATGCATTTGCACAAGGGGGTGCACAATAAATATATGGAACAAATAAATAAATTAATTAAAAACAAAACAAAGAATGCTTTGCATTATCGATTAGATTCAATTATACAAGATTGTGAAAGCTTATGAAAGCCATATGTAGCTTAGAATCGTATTATTGAAGTTGACTCTGGATTATATTTACGTTTTTAAATGATAAAACACTAAATAATATTCGTTGTTCCAGTTATAACACGGACACTTCTATCCTCCTTAAGCAAGTGACATCTTCCTGTCTGGGAATGATTTTGAAATAATAGAATCTCAATTATTTCGCGTTTGTGTTGCCGGAGCTAAGCCATTACAACGACAATAGAGATATGACACCTATTACACACGGGCTAGCCTCTCCATTTATAGTATCACCGGTACATAGAACGATTTAGGGAAGGTGATGTAGGGCTTTTAATGATGTAAGGAAATGGAGCTTGTTTATTATATAGCGAACCTTCGGATATGACTGGCTACAGAACAATGGCACTTGCTCGACAGAGTATGGACTGTCGACAACAGAGAATAATTAGTTTTGGACTGAGCTTATTGTTTGGCTCACTTTACTCGTCTTTCGTCTTGTTGGCTTCAGGACAGATAGACTCCAGGGGACTGTTAAGATAACAAGGAATTAGGTACAAAAGCAGACAGACAGACAGACAGACAGACAGATGCTTCATCTCCGACTGAAGTACACAGTATGTTAAGATTCCTGTTTGTAATCGGTTTAATTGCTAATTGAAATTTAATTTTACTCAAGTTTCCAAGAACAGGTAACATCTAAATGAAGACTTTTTCAGGTTATTAATTGATTGTATTCATCAAGGTATTTTTTCCACGTTATTGTCAGGAGTATAGCGGTTTACTTAGGTTGAATGATTAACGACCTGATACAGAAACGCAGTAAGCAAACAAATATAGTCTCAATTTATGACTGGTTGGTTTGTTTACACTAGATCATTGTCACACACCAAAACATAACTAAAAGCCACTCCATAAGGAAATGTTTCATACACACAGGAATTTGAATCATGACTTCAATGTTTCTAGTGTAGTGTTCTACCTGATTCGCAATATGAAACAATATGAAACATATGGTATACGAAGTCTATTATAACGTTCATACAATCTGAATCACAACATTTGCGATCCGGGATATTCCACCCGCTATTTATCAACCGTTAATTGCCAGCCAACACATTCCCGGCCGAAACTAGCGGAGAACTATTAACCATAATGAACGTTGTCACTATAGACTAAATAAGATAACGGAATTGTGATCATCAAATATTTTATTCCACTCATTAACAGAACATTCTTTAAATAAAAATGGTGTAGAGCAATTAATTAACAACCGGCTGACATTTTTAGATCATGCACAAGAAAGAACACACATATATGGTCACATTTTAGATCTTGTCATCTCCCGTGATTATGACAATTTGATCAAGAGTGTGTCTGTGTCTTCCATGCTGTCTGAACATTGTCTTATTAACACTGATGTATCGTTACAGAAACAATCTGTTTGAGCTAAAGTTATTTCATACAGAAAACATAAGTCGATTGACAAGGAGGCTTGTCTTGCTGATCTGAGGCTCTCTTCTCTGGTATTGGATCCACTGGATGATGCATATCATCTGGTGGATCTCTATGATAGTACATTAAGGGACATTGCAAATGAGCATGCACCTTTAAGGACAAAGGAAATGCCAAGAAGACCACTGCTTCTATGGCACAATAAGGACATACAAGCTGCAAAGAGACACATAAGGCATAATGAACGGCTGTGGATCAGGATCGGTTTGTGTGTTCATTAGGAAATGTTCAAGATCAGTAATATTCTAGATAAAATACCATTTCCCCTGCTAAATCAGAATATTACAATAAAAAGATCAAAGCACCAAAGGGAAAGAAAAGAACTGTTTTTAGTGTTGTGAATAAAGTATTACATAAAAGTCAGACTGTTTACAGAGAAGGATATTAAATAATTGATGAAAAGGTCAGCTAATGCTTTATGTGCAGTTGACCCTATATCTACATAATAATAGCATAGCACATATTATAGCGCTACATATCCTAATGCTTAGTTCAATGGCGCTTGTGAAAGATTGTCTGGATGCTCTGATAAGCACGATTACAAAACAATAGGTAATAAAGTATTATCTCTGCCTGTTCCCCAACATCAATGAAAGTTTGTCTTGTACAACTATTAATAAAACACCAGGATACTGATTGTACTATTCTAAATCATTATAGACCTGTTTCAAATCTTACATCTTTATCTAAGGTTATAGAAAGAGCAGTTGCTTTCCATCTAAACAAACATTTAGTCAATAATAACTTTAATGGATCACCACAGTCTGCATATAAAAGTGGTCACAGCACTGAAACAACCTTGGTTAGGGTGGAAATTATATTATGATGTCAATTGATCAAGGTAAACTAGTATTACTCATTTTTCTGGATCTGTCTGCCGCCTTTGACATAGTTGACCATAATAGGTTGAAAGACATGTTCGGTCTGTTAGGTAAAGCACTTGAATGATTCCGATCTTATCTTGAACATCGCTTCTAGAAAGTCTCTGTTCATGGTAAGTTATTTGATGTTCACCTTTTGTTATCTGGTGTACAACCGGGTTAAGCTCTTGGGTCTCCAATTTTCACAATGCATACCCATCCTCTTGGGTTCGTTGCGCAGCGATATGGGGTTAAATATCACTTGTATGCTAAGGACACACAGCGGTATATCACCGTATAATGATAATGAGTTAAATTTCTCCTCTTTCTTGAATAATTTAGAACATTGTATGACTGATATTCGGCTACGGATGACTATAATTCTTGTAATAATAATAAAATAAATATTACATATTTGGCAGCACCATATTGTGTTAACTCACACAAAGAAACAGTATTACAGATGGATGCATCTTCGATTATCCCAAATGGGTCAGTAAAAAATCTAGAAGTTATTTTTGACAAATGTATTAACATGTATGTACATGTCAAATCAGTATGCCAAGCTGCCTACTACCATCTTAAGAGCATCCACTATTTAAAAGCATCGCTTTTCTCAAGAAGCACTTGTAACAGTAGGATCCGATTGTATAGTCTATTTCAACTCACTGTTATCTGATTATATATACAGCGAATTTAGAATAGTGCATTTTGCATAGTGACAAATACTCGATAATATGATTATATCACCCGAATTCTTCAAAAACTACATTAACTACCTGTTAGCTCGTGTCTGTTTAAAGATTGTATTAATAACTTATACATCTATACATGATATGGCATCTGAATACCTGTGTGAACTGGTGTCCATTAGAAAGTAATTCCGAAAACTCAGATCATCAGTCAGATTCTATTGCAGATCCTTGTGTCTCGGCTCAAGTCATATGGTAAAAATGTATTTAGTATTGCAGTCCCCACTTTGTGTAATAGGTTGCCGGTCGATATTAGAAATGCGTCATCTCTTTTTAAATTCGTTATAAAAGCACACCTGTTCAAGGCTGCTTTCACAGATAAATAATAATTATCTTTTACATCTCTTATAGGGGTTTACAGACATATTATTTGAGGTATTATTATATCATATATTATTTGTACAGCGTATTTGAAAGCCTCCAGCTAGTAATGGCGCTTTAGTAAATATATATGTTATCATTATCAAAGAAACCAAGGAAATATAATTAAGTTGATGTCAGAATAATGACCATCACAAAAGGCTAGGAGCAGAGGTTTTTTGCGATGTACGGATACTCTCGATGTTGTGTAAAAATCCAACTGTGCTGCTCTATTTTGGAGCATACCTGAGAATATATATGTTTTTCAAATTAACTGTCCTGTTTCATAACGGCACACATTTTTTACATGCGTTTTTCTCTCCCTCCGGCCCTCTATTTCTCAATCTATATGAGTGCATGCATTCTTCCACGCGAGCCTGGGAAGAATTCCATAAATGTGGTTCTAGATGGTTGCTCCGGGATAGATAGACAACGAAGAGATTGAAATTGATGTCTTTAATAATACTATTATTATTTATTATTATGGAGAAATGCTTTGATGAACACCGGATAAAATACAAATATTACCCACAACAGCTCAGTTGTTTTGTCTAGTCATTGCGTTACAGGCCTTTGTTCCCTTTTCTCATTACCAATCTAGTATATATATATATAAAAGAATATTGCCATTACCTATTCTTGTGTTATATGTTACTACAGAAGATTACGATAAGATATTATGCCAGTTTAAAATAAAGTACACGATTCACAGTTAATAAATGTGAAGCAATAACAAGCCACTGTGGTTAAACTATTGAGCATATAATGCTAAACGTTTATGTTTTGCATTTATTTTATGGTCAAAAGGATAATTTTGAGAAACCATTTCAAGTCAATAGTCTAGATGGTTAGTACTTTGATTTGATTTCTTAATGTAAATATTCAGTGTATACACTAAAACAGAAGTAAGTAACTAAGTCCCTAAAGTTAGTTAGCTTTTGACTGGTCACTCGTCAATACATTTTGTAACCTATTTCGACTTTCTCCTCGCTTTCCACATCAGTGGTCGAAATAAACTATGGTCCGTGGGTCAATAACCAACACATAATTTGAAGGGCAAATTGAAATTATCGGCAGTTGGTCCTTCGGACCAATTTATAAATAAGGTCCTTTGATATACCGTAGTTGACTATATCTTCAAGTACATCTACCAAGTTAGAAGTAGGACTCGGCCGAGGGCCGTGCCTTACCGGATGTACACTTTGCTTTAATCCGCTTTTGGTAGGACCAATGAAAATTAGGAAGGACCAATTACTGTTAAGATCAATTGATCCTGTTGACCAATATACTTTTATCCCTTATTTCTAATCCTGTACATATTTTTCTATCTGGATTTTCTGAAAATATCTATATCTATAGATGTTCCAGTAACAGAAGTGTTTTGAAATCCCAATGGCATCCTGTTTCTGCCGGAGTTTGCTTGGCTCCAATGACATCACACGAAAAATGGTTCTATCGTGCTAGATTCAAAACAGACAAACAAACAAACTAAACAGGCACACACATACACACACACACACACACACACACATACACACCCACGCACGCACACACACACACGCACACACATACACACGCACACACACACGCGCACACACACACACATACACGAATGAAATATCTCCTGTATGTAAACACGCACATTATATTTTATAAACATGAAAATAGTATACTAAGTGCGCCAACTAACATTCAGCGGTTAAAGTGTAACATCCTTGAGGAATTTCCCCATGCCAATAGTGTTAACTGGCTACCCGAACAAATAGTTCGGCCAAGAGATAGAGTGGTTTATTTTATAAATGAACAGTCGATCAAAATTGGCTATTAATTACTAATTCTGATCACGTGTCCATGTAATTGGCTTATCAATTATCGCCCATCATAGACTACACACTAAAATGGATCAATCATTTCCATTCAGCTGATTCAGGATAGTATTCATTTACCTGTATTCTGTCTAGATTACGCAATTCAGTGGCCACCAAGAAGGTATCCTTCGTGAAAGGTGTAAATTAAAGTTCCAGTTTTATATTGAATACCATTACAGTACATCAGCTAGTGGTAAAATAAGTTAATGATTGATCATCAGTAGCTTATCAGGGATATTAATAGACAAACTATGATGCTAATATAATTAATTATACAGGGTAACTTCTTACTGTCAAAAATAATATATCAGCATCAACAAGGCTCTGTGCCAATACTTGTCTTCGGTGTTCGAATCATTGGATGTCAATGGCGATAATCTAAAATAGGATTAAAGAATATAGGATTAAAGAAGCTAAAACAGTTTAAAATGCAATAAAACACAATCAAATCATAAAAGTTTATAAATAATTTAAATAATTACATCAAAGGGCATTTTTAATGTATTATGTCCGGTTTATATCAAAACCAAAGAAAAACAAAAACAGTAAGCGTATACACACAGAAAGTCTATTTAGATACAAGCAGACAAATAAATAGATTTACACAAAAAGAGACAAAGGTAGGCAAGAAAAAGAAGCCAGAACAAACTGATGTAAAAGAACAAATCTATATGTATAACACTTCATATCATATACTATCATATCAAGAAAATAAATCTTTTGTCACAACGACTTTACTAATTAATGTACGTAAAAGCATAAACATAAATTTTACATGTACTGGATATTTTACCCAGTCTATATACCTAAACATGTTCTTATTCATTGGGATATGAAGATATTGTGTATTTAGGCATTTGTTTTCTGGGAGACAACCTGACATCTTTAAAGTAATAAGAGCAGCGAGAGTATTTATTAAATAATACATTTCTTTGATCGTTCTTATTGTATAAACGTTCATTGTATGACTTGATTCCTTGTTATTATGTTTGATAAGATGACGATTTATTACCATTTGATGGTTCTTTCTTTCTGAGTATAAAAGACCACATTAGTCATAGCTATCTCCAAGGAGTAGTTGTACTTTGACATAAATCAGTGTTATCAAGTCTCCTATTAAAATGATTAACACTTTGACCAATCTGAAAGGTGTACTCTTTGAGCAGGGAAGTGAAACTTTAATCCGCATTAATTTCCTTCGGGAATTAAAGATGGTCCTGAAAGTCAACTACGTTGAATACATAACTTGTGATATATATAAACTGTCAGCCACTAGATTATAACATTATATTTTTCATTTTGTTTATGGAAGAATGAGGGATGACATATTTCACATCAGAATAATCTTACGTATTCTGTATTAAGATATGATGTTATCAACGTGATAATTATGATAAATTATTTAGTGTTAGTGAGTTCTTTATTCAGTCAGACATGGAACATATGACCGAATGTGAAACGCATGTATAATAAGGCGGCGAAGAGAAACTAATTATATCTAACAGATGACATAATAAAATAAAATATTTATTTGATTTAATAGTTTTTGGGTCACTGTCCTGAAGATTAAATATTTGTTAATGAATTAATGTAATTATATATGTTTGTACGTATGTATGTAAAAATGTGGGAGTATATTTTAGGTCTGAGTAAAAAATAATGGTTCAACAGGCAAATGTCTATGTAAACCCCATTCTATTTGCGTTCTATGTCTCTTTCAGATGTAATTGTGTGGCTCCCAAATGTGACTACATTGTGTGAAGAAAAAAACAATAACAGAGGAACTGCACACAATCACAGGAAAAATGCCATTTATGGCACGGCTTACAAGACCCCAAACATCTCCGAAATAGAAGTTTGGATGCGTGTACAGCGACAAGGAAATCGGGTGCAGAGAACGAGTATGTAAATATAGGGAAACCAAATCCCGAGATGATAAATGAATTGATTAGAACAGAATTAAGAAACCAGAAGAGACCAGAGTTAAAATGTATGAGGCAAAAGAACTCTGTACCGATGAAGCCTATATGGTGAAACAAAGGAAATGGGATCAGGTAGATAGAGCAAGGCAAAAATAAGTAAATGAACTGGAAAAAAGACGGAATGGGGAAGAGTAATGCGACTGAAATTATTTATGAAAACACTGCTAAAGAGACTACAGGAGGAGGAAACACCACGGATTGTCACAAAAAATTACCATCCCTCAGAGAGGATCCTGAAGACTGAGGAAACGTGTGAAAAAGATTCGCACCTCTCTACCTGCATCACAAAAAGGATGGTCAGATACTGTGAATTATATTATCTGCCACGCAATACCAAGGAGGATATTTCTTCTCCAAGTGGGTAATCAAATCAACAAGGAACCAAGCAGTGTTCAGTCAGAGTTCATGGACATACTTAACCTCACAAATGTTGGAAGGCCCACCGAATCAATGGAAGATGTGAAGAAACGTCTGATGTATGCTTCTCTTGGTTTGGTGTGTACATCAAGAAGAAGAAGGCTCAAAATATTTATAATCCCAAACTGCAGAAGGCTCATAGGTTTATGGGATAATGACATTTTTTTTTCATTTATGGCCATATACAATTCGCTTTACCAGGATCAACATGTATTAATTAATGCTATTAAAGACACTTTCCAGTTGGCATAATTGTGTTCACTTTTTAAGTGACGAGAGTGTAACACTTTACTCACCGAATATGAAGGAACATTCTCACATATTCTAAATCTCTGATCTGTGGTGATAAGTTTATAATTATGATAAATGTATGATGTTTTCAACTTATATAATAAGTGAGATAAAACTATGTTATTTAGGTCTATGTTCCCAGTGATGTTGACAGTTGCCCAACTACCGTTTACAGTTTTTTTCGAAATACTCATTATGGAGACAAAAATGTTTAATTGTCAATAAATATGTTTCTCACAAAGTTGTTGTACAGATGTAATAATTTGGTATTAACGTTGTTCTGACTTTTATTTCTGACACAACTAGTGCAACCAACATAACACAATGGTTAGGATCTTTAACTGAGTGTAGGTTTTGTAGAAATCAATCCCCTCCAAAGACATAACACATGGTCATATATAACACAGTGCTTTATGCTTGGATTGATAATTTGAACTATGGAATCTCTAAATATGATTGTATTATAACTATTTCAACAAAATCGTGATTTGTTTTAGAAATTGCACTTAGCTATTGGTTACTATTGGCGTTTATTTTATTATCACTAGTGATGCCTCAACTACTGAAATGAGAAGAAACAGTTAGCCATTCTTAGTACCATTGTCAGACTTGCAGCAGACTTTCATTATTTTAAATTTGATGATAAAATTGGAATATCATACTCACAGCTTAATATGGATCTATTTTAAACATTTGAGTATGTTGTTTATACTATATAAACCTTTGATAAGAGTGACAAATGATTTCATCCTCTCTAACACAACTGTAACCATTATTGTTTTATCAAGACTATTAATAATTCCCTGACCATGGAGAGGCAAGTGAATGTAATATGAATAGCCGTATATTAGAAAATTGGTAATATTGCTCGTATCAGGCGGTATATTACAAGGGATTCCTACAAAATACTTTGAGGAACTTGTTGCTGCTTATCGGTGAACGAAGTCTCTGAGGTCTGAACATGAATCACTATCAAGCGTACTAAAACACGTAAGGTGATAATAGTAATAGGTGTTTTAGACATGTTGTCATGACCCTGTGGGACAATCTGCATCTGACCATTAGAACATTTAAGACACTTGATACATTCATGAAGAAGGCCAAAACTAACTTATATTTTTCAGCTTATCTCATCCGAACACAGTATGCATTTAGCCCATCCCATCTGAATACAGTATTTGTTTAGCTGCGCATGTTAACAAAGTATATCTGCAAAGGTTTTAATCTGCTACATCTATATTATCTACCTTGTTATGCACCTTTGAGTAATCTTCTTGCAAATTATACACGTCGCTCTATATATTCTGCATATTATTATATTATTATAATGAAAACTTAAGCTGAGATGGAAAAAAGGTTTCCAAATGTTTCAGTCCACTCTTATTACAGTAATACTGTAAACCATATAATCGTGATACTTTTATTTGACAAAACGTAAGATTGTGGTGGTGTCGTGGATGATGATGAAGACGTTAATAAATCAGCCACTTAATATCCTAATCTAAAATAATCAACGTCATCTGATGAAATATGTCTGGAAAACTCTGTAAACAGTTAGTCAAAGTGACAACCCTTCGCCAACTCTATCATTATTGTTTCGTATGGTATTCGATCAGTCCAAGACATAAAACATTATAATAGTCACATCTGTTCAGCTGCAACATCAAAAAATCGTTAACTACCATTACTAATTGCCACAACATTGGTTTCGACGTAATCAATAAATGTATGTTTCAACGTAATCAATAAATATATCATGTCTGTGTATTTCGAGGCCTCACCAATCATACTTTGTGAAATGACGTCCAAGTAGCGAAATGAATAAACTAAAATAAACTAATTTCTTTTTATCCTAAGCTGATAACAATTTATATTGGCATCGTATTTGGTTTGCCGGCAAAATGGCTAGTGTTTAATATTGTATAGTGCCATAAAGTGAATGGGGTCTATCGATTGTTCTATTTACCACAAAGAAACCTTCCAATTAAACACCTTTACAATGTACAAAGTCAAGTATAAGAAGGTGTAACTAGTACTTACAGAGAGAAACAATTACGGGTGAATATTTAGTATTTATTTATCCCTTTCAAGGAAAATATTCGTTTTAAAGATAAAGAATGTTCCCAAACAACCCATTATTATGCTATTTACTATACAAGGGTCAGGTAAAACGATGTTTTATTGTAGTAAGCTGCCCATTTGATTAGTTCATTGAGATTAATCTAATTGCTGTATCTCTGTCAGCATACAATAAAATACAAGATATCCTACTCTCACACAACCTACCCTCACACATATAACAAAGAGGGAGAGAGAAGCAAGGACTATTATTTAGGAATCATGTAATTATTATTTTTTCTAGGTACCTATGAAGGAGGGCAGTGAGAGGTAATAAATAAACAAAACAGTTCGTTGCAATACTATCCATTACCTGTTTCATATTAGAGATATTTTTCTTTGTCTCAGTTTTGGCTTAGTTTTGTATCATTAGTGTTTACTGTGTTTTGTTGTTGTAATTATCACTGCGCAATCTTGCTCCACCATATAACTAAGTCAATAACTCATTCATAAATTAAAAACCACCCAGAATCTTAGAATCTGCTTGAATACAATATCACTGATGTGATACATAAAGTTCGTCAACACTCATCTGAATAATTACTGATTTTAAGTTGCTCCTTTTATTTAGAAAACAAAGTTAATGTACCTTTTGGGTAATAAAATATACATGAATTGATAGCTGTTGCATAATGATTTTAATACTGGCAGTTCTGTATCCATCTGTATTAATGTACGTTTCTGAATAAAAACAGCCAACCTTTAATAAGTGCTCCGTTTTCAAGTCGTGAAACAGTACATAGTAATTACTTGAGGGCTTTACCTTAGGTTACTTAAACATTTTAAATATTCAGTATGGTAAAAAAGAAATCTTTGCTTTCATTTCCATATCCAGTTTTTTATTTGAAAAGAAACTTGTTTCTGGTCGTATTTGCTCATTTCTAGTTTGTTGTTGCTATACGGACATCGTCATTAGCTGCGAAGCAGTGTCATGGGAGCTTTTATTAGATGAAGAAAACTGAATGCTCAATAACCCTGGCAAAAAGACTGTAATCCAGAAAATTGCACATTTTCTTCATGTGACCAATTTCAGATACAGCACAGGATATTTCTGCCTTCCAGCATCAAACAATAGCTTCCTATTTCTCGCTTACAGCTACAGTTAGGCCATTACAATGATAATAGAGGAATGCCATCCATTGTATACGGCTTAGTCACTCACTTTATGGCCTCACCAGTAGATAGATCAATTTAGGGAACGTGATGCGGGCTTTCTAATGATGGAAGCAAATAGAGTTTTCATAAGATAGTAACCTTCAGAAATGGCTTGCTACATAACAGTGGCAATTGAAGGAAATTGCTCGGCAGGGTATTGAAGATTTACAATGGGGTATGATTATATTTAAGCTGAAGTTAGACTAAGGTTGACGTAAAGGTTTCATCACTTGGCTTAGGATACAGAGACGAGAAGACCATTTATACCGGTAGAAAAGCTAATAGTGAATAGTCTATTCATATTTACATATTTGTATAATAACATAGATAATGCTATTAAAGATCAACCTGACGAGTCATCAGTATTTGTTAATTAGTCCACCAAACAGTAAATCACAACAGGCTTTTTTAAGGGAATCAAATAATCTGACAGACCGCAATGGAACATATATGGTTATTCTAGCATACTTGTTGTCACAGCCACCACGCTATTAGCATCATACTACAAAATTATATATATAAGGTTGACGGTGTGACTGGTAATACATGAACCCACTTACATGTGAACGTTGATACCCCTTCGGTGTCAGTTTGTCAATTATGTACGTGATAAAAATAGAACCTCTGTCTAAACATGGGATCAACAGAAAATAACATCAGAGAACAATAATATTTTGACCAAATGTATTGGAAAAGAAGACACATGGACGGTGTAATAATACATCATAAATATGCATTAACTGAAACAATGATCAAAAACAAATAAATCTTACTGTTATAACAAGTTTCCTGTTATAACTATTACGGTATCGTTTCGTACTTCGTTTTATTCGTGAAATCTTACTAACAGTTTCTGTCGTTTGAATAGTGTTTACGTTAGTTCTGTAATCTGTAGTTCTGTAGTAGTCATCTTAGTTAATTCTTAGTTTTTGTAAATTTTTATATCATTCGGTGATAATGCGGTCTTTAATTTCTGTCCATTTCCCATTTATTTTGTAATATTATATAAATATTCATATGTTCTTTGGTAGTAAGGTGGTGTACCTTAGCCGATATATGAAACTACACAAATCATATGTATTGATCTCGATAATGATGACAAATTGATACATCATAGAAGGTACTTTCATGAAAAAACCCTTTCCCTTAGAAGTCAATATAATAACGGAAACAATGATGTATTATTGTAAAGGAAAGACCCCTTTTCACTGTAACAGGACTTACATTTCTTACATGTTTTCACAGATTTTCCTATCTGGTGTATGTGCAAGATGCTACTAATTGTTAAATAATTTGTCTGTGATTAATTTTGTCAGTCAACCCTTTAAACTCACAGGATACTAAAAAATTGGCTTTTCAATTTATTTCGTTAAGTAGAATTTGTTTACAAAACTCGAAGGAGAGACTGAATAAAAGGCCCAAACCAAGCAGATATACCTAATAAGATACTAATACATTTTCTGATAAAGGTCTCTTCCCTTACTAAATTATCTATATTGTTTATACTACGAATATTCTGAAAAATAAATACATCTTGAAATTTTTTTTCGTGTTATCTCACATGGCCATGATTAGACAGTAGTGGATATATGACAAATGTAACTGTTTGGATTTATTTGTAGATAAGAGAGATATGCATATGTTCGATATTCCTATCACCGATCAGAGGAATATTCAAGCAATATGCATTTGTCTTCTTCGCGGTTATTTATCATTAAAAATGGTAATATATTAAAATATATAACACAATTTGAAACTTATGTACGCTAAGTTACTGATTCTTTCAAATGTAACGAGTATTGGTTACTGTTTACTGAAACACCTTCTTATAGAACAACTTTGATTAAATTGTATGTTTCCATCATGTGACCACCTTGACTCCTACACCAACAGCACGGACACAAATGCCCTATATCTCCAAACAGCAGCTTCCTGTCTGAGACTGAGCTCAAAATAACGGAATATACTTAATTTTTTGCTCGCTGCTAGATCTTTCTATTTAAAGTCACGCCGGTATATATATCAATTATGGGGACCTGATGCGGAGTTTCTATTGACGTAAGGAAATTGAGCTCTTTGTACTATAGCGACCATCAGAGATGACTGACTACATTACTATGCCTCTTAAGAAAGGGCTCGGCAGAGTATCAGAAGTCGGTAACATCGTATAATTAGGATTGGACAAAATTAGATTAAGGCCAACGCTAAAGATTTTGTTTGGCTTGATTTACTTTGGCTAATGTAGAAAAGTAGTCAGACTGACATAGCTGGTAATAGGATTATTGATATATGTAATGAGTAACAAATTAATGTATAAATTAAACATATGAAGTTAGTTAACAGCATAGAAATGACGAGGAAGGTAAATCGATAATACGACAGATACTAAATGTTATGTACATATTTTAAATTTTTATTTGTCACAACTGATTTACAATAATCTCTTATAGTTCCCCCCAAAACACATTGACATACTTTCTCAGTAAATTTTGAACTCTGGCCAATCTAATTCAAATAATATATATATATATAGACCAGCTGATATCGAAAATAATCTCTGTCAATTGAGCGTTATTGTTATATAATTATTAATGAGATATATTTCATGGAATGAAATATAAAATACATAATACACCACATATTTTGTCATACCAATATTTGTACTCCCCCAATTCAAACTATAAGGATGCTTTTGCTGCTGATATGGGGGTTTCTTCTTGTCTTGTATTGGATCCATGGAATGACATTGATCATTTGTTGGCCTTTTTAATAGTGACCTTATAGATGATTATTCACCTCTAAGGACAAAGGAAATGCCAATAAGACCAACATTATCATGGTACAGTGAGCATATACACACTGTAAAAAGCCACAGAAGGCTTTGTGAATGTCTGTGGATTACGACCAATTTGTCTGTTCTTTAAGAAATGTTCAAGGTTAGTAAAATTCAGGTTAAGAATACCCTTGAATATTACACTATTGTTAATAAAGTACTAAATTATAATCAGACTGTCTCTTCCAAATATAATGAACTCACATAAATATATGGCCCACTGTCTTAATAATTTCTTCTGTCAAAACATATTAAATATACACAATGGGTTTCCTGCCAGCACCTTATCACAGGATGTAGCATTAGTAGAAGAGTTCTGCATGTCTATGATGGATACATTAGAATCTTTTATATATACTGCTTTAGACAGTTACTAAAGCTTTCTAAGCAGTTGACCCAATTGTGAGAGAGTATATGGCTGTTCTGATAAGTCAAATTAGAGAGATAGTTAATGAATCATTATCCTAGGGTTTGTTTTCAATGATCCATGAAATATGTTTTTGTAAAATCATTACTAAAAAAAAAAATTGTTTGGACCCTGCTATTCTAAACCATTAAAGATCTCTTTAAAATCTAACATTTTAATCTGGAATTATATAAGAGGCAGTTATTTCAGTCTAAACAAATATTTAATCAATAATAACCTTAATGAATCACAACAGTCTGCCTATAAAAGTAGTCACAGCCCTGAAACAGTCCTGATTAAGGTGCAAATGATACTATGATGTTAATTGATCAAAATAAGCCAGTATTATTTGTTATTCTTGAATTGCTGCTGCATTAGATACAGTTGACAATAAAGTACGTTTCTTGAGGTTGAAATAAATATGTGTTTCGTCCTTCAGGTAAAGTATTTCCCTAGTTTCATTGGTGTTTGGAATAACACTATTCGTGGTGTTTGTATGATGTTCAGTCATTGTTATCTGTTGAGATAATTGGGCAACGATATGGCATTAAATATTACTTTTATTTTGATGACGCACAGCTGTATATATCACTTAGTCCAGGCAATGAGTTAAAGTTCTCCTCTCCTTTGAAGAATTTAGACTATTTTATCGCTGAACTTTGGCTATGGATGCCTCTAAGCTTTCTAAAATTAATAACGAAAAACAAAATATCATATATTTGGCTTCACTAAAATATATGAAATCCCTAAAAACACAATTACAGCTTTTATTATTCTAATGGTTCAGAAGAAAAAAAACTAGGAGTTACTTTTGTCAAATACATTAATATGTATGGACATGTTAAATCAATATGCCGAAATGCCTACTACCATATTAAGTACCTACACTGTCTAAAGCCATTATTCACACATTAAACATTTGGTACTGTTGTCCATGGCTTCGTTACACCTCATGTAGACTGTTGTAACGCTCTGTTATATGGCATATCTAATTATAACCTAATCATACCAGCAAATCCATAATAGTGGAGCTTGTATAGTGACAACTACTGGAAGATATGATAAAATCGGCCCAATTGTTAAAAAAATACATTAATTTATTTCAATGACAGCTAATAAATTGCGAGACTCTCCTTTGTCCTTTTAACAAACTGAAAGGAGGTCTATAAACCAGATTTTATATTCTTGACGAGTATCTCTCTCTAAGGAGTTATCTGTAAGTAGTTAATCAATTCCGAGTTTCCCATTGAGAAACTCCTCATATCACTCTATAGAGCCAGAGAAATAATGCATTTAATATTGACATAAGATCCATTATATGTTGAAATAAATATGTCTACATCATTCAGGATGTGGTAAGCCACTAGATGATACATCATCATATTTATCCCATCGTTGTTATACCAACAACGCCTAAGCTTCTTATATATTAAATCGTTTTTGTTGAGATGAAGAATCATGATGAATGGAATGCTTCCGAATTGCTTTATTTGTCATATAATGTAATATAGACGTAAGCGTGTATCGACTATTACAATGGAGTACAGGAGTATTACAACACTCTTTTTTGTAGGTGATTTGGAGCTGGAAAAGGCAAAGGCAGAGCATGGTCTGGGGACTGAAGGTGAATGAGTTCGCTGCTGCTAATTTATAATAGGTGTGGTAACAACTTGCCTAATTATTGACTATGAATATAAATAGCTTAAATAAATAATATATGTTCGGGTTTGTATGTGTGACTGGATAGTGAAGGTGTATGAACAAAATATAACGAACATATGTACATGATTGATTACATTCTATCTCGATATTCGTGAAGTCACCTTTTAAATATATTCTGCTTTCATGTGGGCGTGACACATTCTTAGTACAACAATTCCCCGTGTTTACTTAGCTGTTCACGGATGCAGGAAATGTTGTTTCAGAAGATCTACAAACCACAATTAACACAAGTTGGCCTATAGGAATGTGAACTCTAATGAGTTTTTCCCACCGATTAAGGCCTATTTTAGGCCTTTCCTAATTCGGGTGTCATTTAAACTCTTTGTTTTGTAATGGTGAGATATTTAATAACTTACATTGAGTGGAACAATCATTCGACATACCTTTTCCAGAAAACGATTAATTTAATTTACTTATATATTTTAAATGTTGGTATTCACACCGTGACCCAGACCTGCACCTATAATCCAAGCAAATGGAATCACTTACTTACCTCAAACATTTTAAAATAATGATACATTAAATCAACTTTCACCAGATGAATTTGGTGTTATGGCCATTTTAAGTGCAAGATTACATGTTTTTGTCTTCAGTTAAGAATGGTCGAAGAATTGTATTTTGTATTACACCTTTATGATTATATATATATATATATATATATATATATATATATATATATATATATATATATATATATATATATATATATATATATATATATAATTAAACTAATATTGTTGTAATTGAGCTAATTGTTAATCTTCAATATTTATTGAAGAGTAATTATAGAACAGATAATACTAAAATTATATTCATAACAATACACATCAAATAAAGAATGAATGTAAACCTCTTGTATACAGTAATAAAACTAAACATCAAATGATTAAAAATGAGGAATACTGGATGGACTTAGATCCTTATTCGGGTTTATTAATCAGCCTTCGGTCCATATCAATGAACGAAAACAATATAGGATATCAGGATACTCATTCCAGAGTGTATTATGCGGAGAGTGATAGATGCAGTAACATCTGTGCAGTTATGGCCACCAATCGGGTATGAAATTGAAATCATAGTTCAGTTTGATCAAAATTTAACTTCAAAATATCTGTCTGTACAACACTGAGTATACAATTTATGAAAACGTATAATAAGTGAAACAATTTATGCCTCATTTGTAATAATAGGGTAAGTAATACCTAGTGACTTCAATTGAGTAATGGAACACGGTTGCTGAAAATTACTAACATTTTAAACAATCAAATATAAAGTCAGAAATGAATAAATATCATTATAGTTTTGGACAATAAAACTTATTATCGAGCTGTCACTAGTAATAAGGACAGAACCACCACGAGCATCCTATTGTTTGGTAGATATATGTAATATATATATATATATATATATATATATATATATATATATAATCTTCAAAAATTTTATTTTGTGTGGTGTCATACAACACTCTCAGGTATCAAGTTAATAAACATTATAATGACAGACTGGTGAGGGTATTATTTAATATATATAATATGTAAATAAGCATCATGATTCACATTCACAAATCATACATGGTGCCGTGTTAGTGACTAAATGAAACTTGACATTAAATAAAAACATATTGGACAAATAACCGTGTTATAAAACGAAATGACAGCATAATGTTTACTCTAGTGAAAGTTGAGGTATAACAGAACTACCGAAGACGAACACAGAACTAACAGCTGAACACTTCCAACATCATGACACGGGTATGAGCTTACATAAATATACTATGGTGTTGAACAATTTCAGTAACGTTTAGTATTATTTAGTACTCAAAAGTTTGTTAGAACAAAATAGTATTTCATAAGTTTTTGATGTCGTATTTCTCCTCACGCTCTTTTAAATAGAGGGCTTCTTCGCTGAACTGACACCTGAGAGGATCTGTAGATGGACATATGCAGCTTCATAATCTGTCAGTTAGACTATCAGATCTATCTATTGTCATCAAGTAGCAGACAAACAGTGTGGACTTCTATTCCGTTTGCAATAAGATATCACCACATTAATGGAGTCGTGTCTAAGACGTTGGCCGTAATAAATGTAAAAAAAGGTTTTTCTATGAATAGAGATTATGCTAGATATCAGCTAGCTGATTATATTTATTTTTGACAAAAGCTTGTATTATATTTGCATGGGTTGCATGCGGTACTCTATTAGTAAGAGATATCAATCTCATTAGTACATAAGTAACGATCCACCCACATTGTTACAGTTGTCGGTCTGACTGCTTTTTTACCCGAGTCAAAGTAAAGTAAACTAAATAAAGGATTAGTATCGACATTAACCTAATTTAGTCCAGATTTAACCATACCTTGTTGCCGCTTGTCGATACCCTACCGAATAATTTACTTATAGTACAATTATACCGTGGCCTGCTTTGTCGGAGGGGAGCTATCTTATAGAAAGCTTAATTTCCTTATATCAGTAGAAGCCCCACATCAAGTCAACACAATCGTCCTATATTAGGTGTGGCTATAAATGAAGAGGTTAGCGTATGCGTAATAGGTATCACGTCTCTATTGTCGTTGTAAACATTAATTATATTCCTTATTTCGAAGTCATTCTTAGAGAGTAAGCCATTGTTTGATTAAAAAGAAAACAGAAGTGTTCCTTTTATGGCTCTAAGAGTCATATTGGTTACCTGATGCAAATACAACATGTAATATGTTATGACAGTTCTGTAATAATGTATGTCGCTGTAAGAATGGTCAGTATACTGTTAGATTATTTTTCAATATAGTACGTTAATTAAGACTCTGGTGACGTCATGTCTTACGCCTATAACGCCTCTTACATTGTCGGATTCAGTGCGTACTCAGTTTCCATTCTGCAGATTTATTATAGAAACTAATCTGTAACGCTGTTTTGTAAAACACAGAATGTAATGCCATATTACATAATTTCAAGCCTCTATTATCGCTCGCCCAGAATATATTAGATCATTCATTCCTTAGCTGTAATTAATTCATGTTTCTGTCAACGTACATTATTCTTCATTATTTGAAGATTGACAGTTTGTAGGTTTCACTTTCTGAGACTTTAATTTATTAACCGGCTCAAATAAATGTCGCTTTCGATGTTTTGCCGATTCCTATTATCTCAAGTTAACAGTGACGTCACGCCTCATTAATCAAGTTAAATGATTCTCTACACATCATTTAACTGATGATTGTCAGCCATTGATAATGATATTTTACTCTCCACGAAATGAGAATACAAATATTTAAGATTAAAATGTCCAGAATCAGCGAATTAAGCTTTAACGTTCTGGGGTATCTTGTTGAAATAAACTGATATTATTAAAGCGTTGTAAAAATAAAATAACACATAAAACACAAGAACCGTTCATATGAAGTATAGGATTACCTCATATAAATCTTTAGCCATGTATTTCGTGGTATTCGGGTTCTAGTCCCCTGAAGAACCTTAACGTTAGGAAAAGATTATTTAGCATTCAGTGAAAAGGATATATTCCTCTTTATTATTGCCTTCTGGTTAATATTGCTTAATGCTGCTCTCTTCTGATGCCATGTCCAGAAGCATATTCTATTTTTATGGTAGGTTTTATCGACAAACTCAGATTAAAGCACCATCATCATTGACATTTAGGCGTATTGATAACATTCCAGTCACACAATCAATTTAATTTATTCGTATTTAGTATGGTGTCATTATCGCTCTGACATAGAAAGTGGTAATAATCCTTATACCAGAATAACCCTACATGATTAAACGATTATTTCCATATCGGTCAGTCAGATTCTATTATATATGTGTTTGTGGTCGGGGATTCCCTTTTTAGCTTATCCATGTTTCAAAGGAATATTTAAAAATCTATGGATATTATTTGCTTTTAGTTTTTCTATCGGTTAATTGCCTTCTCGTTTTTGTAGTCATTCCCGATTTATCCAAGACGACGAAGACTTGTGCAAGTCAAGAAACGTTTGTCGTTGATATTGTTCTAACTAAACCCAAAACTAATTATACCCCGTTGCGGACTTTCAATACCTTGCTGCCTGCTGAGCAATTTCCTTCATGTTCCATTGTTAGGTAGCTAGGAATTTCCAGGGGCCTCTATCTTATAGAAAGCCTCCATTTCCTTACATCATTAGAAACCCTATTACGTCCGTTAAATGGAACTATATCCAGGCTAGGCAATAAATGGAGAGGCCAGCTGGTGTACAATGAATGTCATGCCTCTTTTGTCATTGTAATGGCTTAGCTCTAACATCAATCGCGAAATATATCAGAAATCTGTTGTTTGACGGAGGAAGACAGAAATATCCCGTGTTGTGATTCGAACAATGAAATTGGTCACATGAAGAAAATGTGGAATTTTCGGTATTGCATTCTTTTTACTGAGACAATTTCTTGTAACTGTATTTGAAGCTGAAATCAATCTCCGTATACCAGGAAGTTAATTCCCAGTTGACTCATATCTGTGGAAATAAACATCAGACAGCTCAACTCAGTCAAATTATGCATTAAATATTGAAATCATATTTGTTAAAATTTGAAATAAATACAAATGCGTTGTTTAGGATATAAAGGTCAACTTTCAGTCACTAATACAGCTATTTTAAGCGTTTTATCTATTACTAAATGTACATACATATATAAGATCAAGGAATGGTTGATTACTATAATTTGTTAACATGCAATAATATTTATCATCTGTGGAATAATCTGTATAATTACTATAATTATAAACATTTTAAAGCAATCATTATTATGCCATTTGTGGGTGCCTGAAATAATTCAGAAGATCTAAAAATGGATTTGTAAGCAAATGAAATACATTTTAGCTTAAAACATTAATTAAGTACTTATCACTTTTTATTTATAACCATGTTGTCACTGTATTTTTAGCTGATGATCTCAGGCAAAAATAAACAAAAAATCGTCACGTTTAATATACTTTTATATATAATTATTTCTCCGTCGTTAAGTTACTCAACTTTTGAGACAACTGGTTGAACAATCAATTTTCAGATTATTCTCTTCTATTGTGATGATACCTTGATCATGTAAACCATGGGATTCTAAGATTATAAAATTTGTTTTAAATGTGTTATTGACTTATTTCGATGGTGGCGAAAGACGACGCCGTGTTAATTACTTCAATAAAACGCAACGTAAAACAATAGTCTGAAAACAACCTTTAAGATTCGTGTTTGTTTATATGAAATTAAATTACGTGTATCTCATTACTGGGCAGGTATTATGTTCAGGAATTACTTGCAGACACTAATAATAAACATCTAAACGAATGCTGATATCTAAAATGTTAAATCTTTAATGGATATTATTGCAACAAACTTTAATTTTTTTCCACTTATTTTCCTCTTACATAAGTATCTAGAGACCAATTATAAAATAATATACTTGTAATATAATATTCCTTGTTCCCTTCGCTTTTTATTATATATGTGGGTGGAAGGTTATATGATGATAGGATATATTGTATTTTGTTTTCTATATGTATACAGGGAATAGCTCCGTCGCAATAAAGTAATTAGATGAGCAACTTGTAATAATAAAACATCATTTAAGATGACACCTGTATTAAATAGCCTAACAGAAGAGTGGCTGGCAACATTCCTTATGTCTTACATGAATGTACACCTTGAAAAAAGATAAGTTAAGTGAACTTCATCATCTGTGATTACTTGTCTGTGTATATATTGACGACATCTTCTCCGACTTGATGCATTGTCAATTGTTCTTTTTTATTAACAAAGATTTCACATATCACAAAGTTTACATGTATACTTAGAGCAGCTTCTAGCTGAATAGGGCGCTATATAAATATCGTATGTTATTATGTGTATATGTTTCATGTCTTTATTGAAAGTAAAGAGCTGTAATGGTATTTAATTGAAAGGTAATTAACTATTATAAAGTGGATTTTGTGGTAAATAATAATAATAATAATAATAATAATAATAATAATAATAATAATAATAATAATATAATAATAATAATAATAATCATCATCATCATCATCATGAGTATCTTTATCATTATCTTTGACAGTGTTGTAGCTCACACAATGAACATTTATACTGGATTGACAACTAAGATCCTTCAGTTGATAATTGATCTCTCTCTTTTATCATCATTATTATCATTCTATACAGGTAAGCAACAGGTTCATGCGTGTTAGATATAATCGATCATCCATCGTTCAATTTTTCAGTTATTATATTCATATAATACATCTTCTATTTGTGATTGTATGTATCATGGTAAATGAAATTTGCCTAATCTGTATCATGCACTTAAACTTTAACTCCACATTTACTGAACATGGACTGGAACATCGTTGATTTCACTGCGAACACACTGTGTGCTAATAGGCTGGCAAATGTCGACCTCTGTTTAATAGTATATGTACAATAGACTTTCAGACAATCCATTCACTACAAAGCCTAACAGTTTTATCATCTGTCAGCACCTATAAGTATCAAATCTCTAGACTGATAACTATAAAATAGGTCAGATAAGTACCACTTCCTCAGCTCGGTTCATTCCCCCAGAAAGCTTCCATTATCTCTACACAATAGTGACATCACTGTTCGTTAATAAAGTTAATTTACAAGTAATACACCATTCAGCTGGTGACTACCAGCCATTAATAGCGATTTCATTGACGTTGTCTTATATCTCAAAGCTTTCCAGTAATCATCCCATTGTGTGCATTTTGTACATTACGTCATTGTTTACATGAAGACTTTAACCACATGTCTATTTCCATTATCACAATTGTCCATTCGCCAAGGAAGACGAGTAGAAAGTTTAAACGATTAATATACCTGAATAACATCACACTATTACAACATGAACTTATTTATCACTATCATACAAGTAAAGGCCCATATAGAATCAGCAAATTGTGTGTGTTCTTCGTTCAACATCATCTAACTGGTCTACTGCGATTAACCTAAAAATACTTTCTATCCCTGCGAGACACATAGCTACACATCTATGCCCAGTCTATCTCAGTTTTGGGTCGAAGGAGAGCGCCTGGTGGAATATAGATAAGTATTGATAGTTATTGTCTGTAGCATGTGCCTTAATGATGACATACACCTACTGGTTTTATGACCCAAAACATACATCGTCATCGTATACAATTATTTCGTTATACTAGTTAACCGTTGGTGTTTATTAATGACGTGCATTTAAATATAGTTTTTCTTTCGAAATAAATAGCATCGTGCACTAACTCTGTAATTAAGCAAGCAAAAAGCGTGTATGCGCGCGCGTGCGCGCGCGCCGTGTAAATGCATTGTGATCGAAACTTGCCAACCAACTGTAGACGTGACGATATGATTATTTATAAATACCATGAAATCTTTTTAAAAATACACTGTTATTACACTGCTATAACCACGCATATATATATATATATATATATATATATATATATATATATATATATATATATATATATATAATTAAATTTAACAAGAAAATATTAGTGAAATATTTAGATGATGATTTAATAACATGAATAAATAATAACAATTTATTTTGTCAGGTAGAAACATTCGTGATTCGTCTAATAAGGGAATGGTTGAGCATTTAGAATACACTGGAATTATTCCTCAAAATAGTCTACGGATACACAAAAGGTGTACCTACAAAGCTACACTAGCAAGTAAATAAAATGTCACTTCCTGGAGGAAATTAGAAATACAGAAGGAATGTTTTGATATATTTACTGATATTATTCCTTGACAAGCAGAATCAACAAATTTTACAATTGGAAAATAATCCGTTTTATGACTAATAATGACAATCACCATGGATACTTAATGAAGCCCCATAATTAGTTATGCGTCAGACTGTTCTAAAATCAGCCATTCTAAACTTCTTATATAGGAGGCTTTTATACACAGGTCACTAAACGTTTATAACATTCTATTAAATAGAGCATATAAATATCACTCCCTATGCCCTATCCACCAATGAAAGACCCCAGCGGCTCACCTGAATGGGGATGACACGCCTCTTTAATCAAGTTAAGTCACTCGTAACACTTCATCTAGCTCATCAATGTCATCCATCAATAATGATCAGCAGTCTGGGATTTAGACAACTCTATATTAACATTTCAATGGAGGACATATTGACATGTTTGTCAAGTCGAGCATATTACTGTAAATTATAAGTACTACTTAATACCTAATATGCGAAAATATCGATACTAAGTAATTTAATTTATTTATTTTCGGTTAGTTCTTTGCTCTAGTCAATCTATTATGATCATTTTATTAAATATAGTAAACAAGCTCCGCGCGGACTTTAAAGCTTGCCCTTCAATGGGGCTACTTGGGCCCCATATGATTAAGGGTTTAGAATAATTAATGAATCATGAAGGAAGAGATTTGGACAACATCATTGATTTCTCCAGCCAACGAAATTCGATATAACAAATATAATACGATTATTTCATAACAATATATGTATAAAGCTAAATTAGAATTTTTAAGAAAAAAGGAAATTAAACACCAAAATGGCTCCATAACAAATGCGTTTTCAGCAACTTCTTAAAAATGTTCAGTGTTTTGGATTCACGAATGTGAGCTAGGATTGCATTCCATAGATTGACTGCTGAACAAGGAAAATTGTGTCCCAAAATTGAATGCAATAGTATTGCTTGTCATCCAACTTGAACATAGAATGAAATTTTTGTCGGAGTCTATTTCATTTTAGTCGACGTGGAAACCTTCGTTAGATTAGTCGGTCGCGATCGAGCATGATGAACACCACGTGACATGGACGTTTTCAACATAAAGGTCACCAACGAC